>JAULJE010000085.1:0-57737 GCA_030846915.1 Cnephaeus nilssonii
TGACATGTAAAGACGTTAAAATTAACTACAAATATGCGTGTCCAGCTGCAAGACGATCTATCAGCTGAGATATTCTCACAGCAATTGCTGGAAATTGGAACGGAAAGGTGCCGGTTGATCTGGCCTCAGGACGGATCTCATTGCCTCATAACTTCTGCAATTTAGTGACTTCAAAAGAAGAATTGGTTGAAAAAGTATTTCTCAATATTCAAACCAATTATAAGAATCACATTGGCTGAGTGAACGAGCTATTCTTGCGGCCAAGAACAAAGGCATCTACAAACTTAACAATATTATTCAGTCTAACATTCAAAGCGAGGCAGTCACATACAAGTCTGTCGACACTGTTGTGGAAGCAGATGAAGCGGTTAATTATCCAACAGAATTTTTTTTTTAATTTCTTTATTGATTAAGGTGTCACATATTTGTCCTCATCCCCCCATTCCCATCCCACACCCCTCCCCTTGGATGCCCCAACCCTCTGTTGAACTTAAGCATTGGTTAGGCTCATATGCATGCACACAAGACCTTTGGGTTTATCTCTCCCCCCTCCCCCCACCCTCCCCTATCCTCCCTCTGAGGCCCGATAGTCCGATCGATGCCTCCTTGTTTCTGGTTCTGTTCTTGTTTAATCAGTCTATGTTGTTCAAACATTTCCCCTAGATGAGCGAAATCATGTGTCACTATAGATATACTTATAAGAATTGAATGTGCGACGAGCAATAATAGTTATGCTGACAGGCAAATGAATCAGTCTGTAGTGAGTTTCTTTCTGGACCAACAGTTCTTTTGAGACCCAATATCAATGTCCACCGGTTCCCTATGAGTACATGTCGGCACTGACCCCTCAGCTCTGGATGGTGGACAAATGGTGGTAATGCAGGTCCGAACTCCCTCTGGTTTGGTCTCGGCTGGACCCAGGGGCACTGCTTCACCCGGATCCAGGGGCCCACGGCCTCGCCCGGACCTCGCCCCGATCCGGGGCCCAGGGCTCACCCGGATCCAGGGCCCGCGGCCTCGCCCCGATCCGGGGCCCAGGGCTCACCCGGATCCAGGGCCCGCGGCCTCGCCCGGACCCGGGGCCCAGGGCTCACCCGGCTCCGGGGCCCGCGGCCTCGCCCGGAACCCGGGGCCCAGGGCTCACCCGGCTCCAGGGGCCCGCGGCCCTCGCCCGGACCCGGGCCCAGGGCTCACCCGGCTCCAGGGGCCCGCGGCCTCGCCCGGACCCGGGGCCCAGGGCTCACCCGGCTCCAGGGGCCCGCGGCCTCGCCCGGACCCGGGGCCCAGGGCTCACCCGGCTCCAGGGGCCCGCGGCCTCGCCCGGACCCGGGGCCCAGGGCTCACCCGCTCCAGGGGCCCGCGGCCTCGCCCGGACCCGGGGCCCAGGGCTCACCCGGCTCCAGGGCCCGCGGCCTCGCCCGGACCCGGGGCCCAGGGCTCACCCGGCTCCAGGGGCCCGCGGCCTCGCCCGGACCCGGGCCCAGGCTCACCCCGGCTCCAGGGGCCCCGCGGCCTCGCCCGACCCGGGGCCCAGGGCTCACCCGCTCCAGGGGCCCGCGGCCTCGCCCGGACCCGGGGCCCAGGGCTCACCCGGCTCCAGGGGCCCGCGGCCTCGCCCGGACCCGGGGCCCAGGGCTCACCCGCTCCAGGGGCCCGCGGCCTCGCCCGGACCCGGGCCCAGGGCTCACCCGGCTCCAGGGGCCCGCGGCCTCGCCCCGGACCCGGGGCCCAGGGCTCACCCGGCTCCAGGGGCCCGCGGCCTCGCCCGGACCCGGGGCCCAGGGCTCACCCGGCTCCAGGGGCCCGCGGCCTCGCCCGGACCCGGGGCCCAGGGCTCACCCGGCTCCAGGGGCCCGCGGCCTCGCCCGGACCCGGGGCCCAGGGCTCACCCGCTCCAGGGGCCCGCGGCCTCGCCCGGACCCGGGGCCCAGGGCTCACCCGGCTCCAGGGGCCCGCGGCCTCGCCCGGACCCGGGGCCCAGGCTCACCCGGCTCCAGGGGCCCGCGGCCTCGCCCGGACCCGGGGCCCAGGGCTCACCCGGCTCCAGGGGCCCGCGGCCTCGCCCGGACCCGGGGCCCAGGGCTCACCCGGCTCCAGGGGCCCGCGGCCTCGCCCGGACCCGGGGCCCAGGGCTCACCCGGCTCCAGGGCCCGCGGCCCTCGCCCGGACCCGGGGCCCAGGGCTCACCCGGCTCCAGGGGCCCGCGGCCTCGCCCGGACCCGGGCCCAGGGCTCACCCGGCTCCAGGGGCCCGCGGCCTCGCCCGGACCCGGGGCCCAGGGCTCACCCGGCTCCAGGGGCCCGCGGCCTCGCCCGGACCCGGGGCCCAGGGCTCACCCGGCTCCAGGGGCCCGCGGCCTCGCCCGGACCCGGGGCCCAGGGCTCACCCGGCTCCAGGGGCCCGCGGCCTCGCCCGGACCCGGGGCCCAGGGCTCACCCGGCTCCAGGGGCCCGCGCCTCGCCCGACCCGGGCCCAGGGCTCACCCGGCTCCAGGGGCCCGCGGCCTCGCCCGGACCCGGGCCCAGGGCTCACCCGGCTCCAGGGGCCCGCGGCCTCGCCCGGACCCGGGGCCCAGGGCTCACCCGGCTCCAGGGGCCCGCGGCCTCGCCCGGACCCGGGGCCCAGGGCTCACCCGGCTCCAGGGGCCCGCGGCCTCGCCCGGACCCGGGGCCCAGGGCTCACCCGGCTCCAGGGGCCCGCGGCCTCGCCCGGACCCGGGGCCCAGGGCTCACCCGGCTCCAGGGGCCCGCGCCATCGCCCGACCCGGGGCCCAGGGCTCACCCGGCTCCAGGGGCCCGCGGCCTCGCCCGGACCCGGGGCCCAGGGCTCACCCGGCTCCAGGGGCCCGCGGCCTCGCCCGGACCCGGGGCCCAGGGCTCACCCGGCTCCAGGGCCCGCGGCCTCGCCCGGACCCGGGGCCCAGGGCTCACCCGGCTCCAGGGGCCCGCGGCCTCGCCCGGACCCGGGCCCAGGCTCACCCGGCTCCAGGGGCCCGCGGCCTCGCCCGGACCCGGGGCCCAGGGCTCACCCGGCTCCAGGGGCCCGCGGCCTCGCCCGGACCCGGGGCCCAGGGCTCACCCGGCTCCAGGGGCCCGCGGCCTCGCCCGGACCCGGGGCCCAGGGCTCACCCGGCTCCAGGGGCCCGCGGCCTCGCCCGGACCCGGGGCCCAGGGCTCACCCGGCTCCAGGGCCCGCGGCCTCGCCCGGACCCGGGGCCCAGGGCCCCACCCGGCTCCAGGGGCCCGCGGCCTCGCCCGGACCCGGGCCCAGGGCTCACCCGGCTCCAGGGGCCCGCGGCCTCGCCCGGACCCGGGCCCAGGGCTCACCCGCTCCAGGGGCCCGCGGCCTCGCCCGGACCCGGGGCCCAGGGCTCACCCGGCTCCAGGGGCCCGCGGCCTCGCCCGGACCCGGGGCCCAGGGCTCACCCGGCTCCAGGGGCCCGCGGCCTCGCCCGGACCCGGGGCCCAGGCTCACCCGGCTCCAGGGGCCCGCGGCCTCGCCCGGACCCGGGGCCCAGGGCTCACCCGCTCCAGGGCCCGCGGCCTCGCCCGGACCCGGGCCCGGGGCTCACCCGGCTCCAGGGCCCGCGGCCTCGCCCGGACCCGGGGCCCAGGGCTCACCCGGCTCCAGGGGCCCGCGGCCTCCCCCGGGACCCGGGCCCAGGGCTCACCCGGCTCCAGGGGCCCGCGGCCTCGCCCGGACCCGGGGCCCAGGCTCACCCGGCTCCAGGGGCCCGCGGCCCTCGCCCGACCCGGGCCCAGGCTCACCCGGCTCCGGGGCCCGCGGCCTCGCCCGACCCGGGGCCCAGGCTCACCCGGCTCCGGGGCCCGCGGCCTCGCCCGGACCCGGGGCCCAGGGCTCACCCGGCTCCGGGGCCCGCGGCCTCGCCCCGACCCGGGGGCCCAGGGCTCACCCGGCTCCGGGGCCCGCGGCCTCGCCCCGACCCGGGGCCCAGGGCTCACCCGGCTCCGGGCCCGCGGCCTCGCCCCGACCCGGGCCCAGGGCTCACCCGGCTCCGGGCCCGCGGCCTCGCCCCGACCCGGGGCCCAGGGCTCACCCGCTCCGGGGCCCGCGGCCTCCCCCGACCCGGGCCCAGGGCTCACCCGCTCCGGGGCCCGCGGCCTCGCCCCGACCCGGGGCCCAGGGCTCACCCGGCTCCGGGCCCGCGGCCTCGCCCCGACCCGGGGCCCAGGGCTCACCCGGCTCCAGGGGCCCGCGGCCTCCCGCCCGGACCCGGGGGCCCAGGGCTCAACCCGGCTCCAGGGGCCCGCGGCCTCGCCCGGACCCAGGATTCAGCCTCACCCGGACCCGGGGGCGCACGGCCCTCGCCCGGACCCAGGATTCAGCTTCACCCGGACCCAGGGGCGCATGGCCTCGCCCGGACCCAGGGCCACTTGGCCTCACCCGGACCCGGGCCCAGCCTCACCCTGAACCCAGTTCCCAGCCTCACCCATACCCAGGGGCACGCGGCTTCACCCGGGTCCGGACCCAGCGGGGTTTCGTCTTCTTGATCCCAATTCCTGTTGGTCAATTCCCTCTCAGCAATTCCTTCGGCCATTTTCTCAGAGTTCCAGGGCAGCCACCGCAGAACTCGTTGGGCGCGGCTCGCGAAGCTCCGGTGTGCCCGTGCGCGGCAGCGGGCTGGTCCGGGGTGGCTGCGTCGGCCCTTGGTCTGCAGCGGTGGCCGGTCGCCGAGCGTGCGCACCTGGCCGCTTCCGGGGTGTTGAGATTCTTGAAGGACTCGGAGGTCAGCAAGCGCGTAGTCTCCCGCCCCATGTCTCCCAGGGCTCGTCTGTCCGTGCTCGGGAGCGAGTGAAGCCTTCCCCTCAGCCGAGACCGCTGGGGAACTGCACCGAGCACGTTCCAGGCCGCCATTGTGTCGCCTGAGCCGTAGTTTTTTAAAGTGTGGTCTTTGGTCAACGGCATCAAACTTCATCCCGCGTACCCCTCTCTTTTATTCTAGTTGTATAGCAACCGCTCAGTTAGCCCTCCGGGGTTCTGGATGGGGTCTGCTCTGCTCTCCCCGTTGTAGTCTCAAAACCGTTGTGGTAGGCAGCAATCAGGCTTCTGCCCTATGCCTCCATCTGGTCCTTGTTTTATAGTTAAGTCCTTGATTGTTGTTGTGTCGCTGGAGGAATTGTCCTCCAGCCATTGGCCGTGCGACCCTCTGTGTCTATAAAGGAAGAGTTGCTGTGCGGAAGACCGCCTATGTGCCGGTCTTGTGCAGCAAGGCTTCGGCGCTCACTGCGTCTGCCTCTTGAATTGTCCCTTATGGAGTGGTCGAAGCTGTGTCATCTCACACCGACCACTAGATGCCCTCATTTCTGGTCTCCAATGTATGTAGGTCACTACTGCCTTGGCCCCTCAGCAGGAATTACAGCATCCCTTATATTCTTGACCTTTTCGTGCCTTCCCCTTTTGCTGCCTCCCTATCGCTCACTCCCCAATCTCCCTAGTGGTCGCTCTTGATATCCCCCTTTGTGGGGTGAGTGCAAAGTCTTGGTGTTGTTAAGCCTTGATTGCTGTTGGTACACTGGGAGGATGTGACTTCCGGCCCAATTGGCTGGAGGATCACTGTGTCTATGCCGGGAGACAGCCCCATTCAACTAGACTGCAAAATTGTAAAAGCCTCTGTGTTCAGCTTGGGTGGGGCGGAGTTACAGGGGGGAGCCTACCGCCTTGGCTTCCTGTCAGCCCCCCCTATGAGGTTCCTGTGTCCCCCCTACTCCCAGCAAACACCTCTGAGAGAAAAGGCCCTGGAGTTTCGCGCGCTGCCAAACAGTCTAGTCTCTCCCCCAATGAATCGGATTCCCAGATTCTCTCCCGGAACTGGTTTCCGTGTAGTCAGAATGGGCTCACCTCAGTCTGGCGCTTTTGTCTCCTTCCCTCCGGGGCGACTCAGCCACAGTCAACAGCCCATCCTCCGCGCACAACCCCCCTGCGCGCCTCCGTGCTCTGCTCTTCGCCTCCTCTCTGCACCTCTGTCCCACAGCTCACTTTTCCCCATATGACCTGGCATCCCCGGACTTTCCCGGAACTGGGGTTCAGGGGCAGTTGGAACTGGGGATTCAGCACAGTCCGAGCTTTTGTCTCCTCCCCACTAGGGCAATCCAGCGGCACAGACAACAACCCTCCCTGCACGCATTCCCGTGCGCGGCTCCGGCGCAGCTCCTCTTGTCTCCGTCCCACAGCTCAACTCCCCCAGCATGAGCCCCGCCTTCCCAGGGTTTCGCCGGGAAATGGGTTCAGTGCATCGGAGCTGGGGTTCAGCACAATCGGCGCTTTTATCTCCTTCCCGCCAGAGAACGCCAGCCAGGCCGCAGCCGCCCCCTTCCTCTCCGGCTCCGTCTTCCCCCCGCACGCTCGCGGGCTCGTGTCTCCGCCTTGTCTCCATACCTCAAGCTTTTACGGCTTCTCTGATTTTCCTTGGTTTTCTTTTTCCTTCTAATTGTGGGCATTTCAGTCAGCCAGCTTCCTGTGGTTCTGATGATGTCCGTTTTGACTTTTAGTTGTGTTTTTGATATTTTGTGCCCGGCTGTAGGTTAGGTGTTTAACCTATGCCGCCATCTTGGTTTCTCCTATCCAACAGAATTTTTGCATTCACTCGATCTGCCAGGATGCCACCGCATGTACTGCAATTGAAAATCCGCGTGCCAATTATCATGTTGCGAAATATCAACCAGTCAAAGCTTTGCAACCCACAAAGGGCTTGCAGTAAAAAAATTAATGACAACGTGGTAGAAGCAACAATCTTACAGACCTTTCAAAGGTGAAGATGTCCTCATTGCTGGCATTCCTATTATTCCAAAGATGTGCCATTCCAATTTAAAGAGATTGCAAGCCCCAAATTTCGATTGGCGTTTGCAATCACCATCAACAAAGCTCAGGCCAATCTTTAGAATTGTGCGGTTTAGATCTAACACGGATTGCTTCTCACATGGACAATTATATGCTGCGTGTTCTAATCGGCAAACCAGACAATCTCTAATCTGCACAGGCAATGGAACAGCAAAAATATTGTATACCCACAAGCATCATGAAATTAAACATATTAGAAACATGCTCTTTCTCTTTTCTTTCTTTTCCATTTAACCAGACTGAGCCACAGCAATGCGGGTCAGGTACAGCTAGTGAATAAATAAAATGGAAATCTCTGTTGAAAGCACATGATGAAGAGCATCATCATGTACACTGAAAGGTTGAGGGTTTGATTCAAGGTCAGGTAAACTTTCTGGTTGAGGATTTGATTCATGGTCAGGTAAGCTTTCTGGCACACAGAGCTAGAGGACGGCACATGCCCAACATTTAAAACTAAAACCCATGAGAAAGAAGCAGAATCCAGTAAGAAATGGGGGGGTCCTAGCCACCAACACATCACAGAAAAGGACCCATCAGTGGCTGAAAAACACTCAAAAAGATGCTCAACATACTATTAACAAGAAATGCAAACTAAAACCAAAATGACACCCCGTTTGACTCCTGCCAAGATTGGCAAGGATATTGAGCAATGAAGCGCAGCCCCTTGCTGAGCCTAAAGTAGAGCAATAACTCGTAAAGCCACTTTTCTCCTAGTTACAGCTAAAGCAACCCCTGCCCAGGTGCCAAAGATTCACGTACAGGAATGTTCACAGCAGAGTTCCTCACAACATCAAAAAGCTTCCAATAACCCAAGTGCCCCTGCACAGAATACAAATGTGGTGCAGCCATAAATGTCATTCTGCGTGAAGAGTTTACTTCAGTGACAGTAAGTCAGCTACAGCCATGGGCGCTATAGATGAACAAGCTGAGCAAAACTGCAAGATGTACAGAGAATCTCACAGCATGACATCATTGAATAGAGTTGGACTACATCATAATTAATTGAATATTATTGTTTGATCAATGCACAAATCTGAGACAAAATGCTAAGGGAAAAGAAAGTTATACAGATAATATTGAAAACAGTCATTTGCCACTGGTGAGAAGAAGGGGCTGTGATGGTGGGGGTGGGGCATCCAATCTTTAAAGGACCGCATTCTATGTCTCACACTGTATGGTAAGTATGTGGGTGTTCATTCTTTAGAAGGTGTTCTAACCAGGTTGCTTTTTCTTCCTCATTTTGGTAATCTTTCCACATCCCCATTCCTCTTAACACATTCAGGCATTATCTTCTAGGTCTGGGGTGGGACAATGCAGCCAGTAACAGTAAGAGAGATATCATCTTCATGGGATTGTCAAGCACCCAGCCGACCTGCACGGAACTGCAGGCAAACCCAACACCTTTTTTCTTTTTTGGTTAATCCCTCACCTGAGGATATTTTTTCCCATTGATTTGTAGAGAGAGTGAAGGGAGGGTAGAAACACAGAGAGAGAAACATCAATGAGAGAGATAAATTGATTGATTCCTCTCACACCCTGACCAGACCAGAATTAAAGCCTGCAACTGAGCTATGTGCCCTTGGACTGGAATGGAACCTGGGACCTTTCAGTCCATAGGCCATTGCTCTTTCACTGACCAAATTGGCTAGAACCAGGAACATGGCTCTTAATTGTCACCCTCCCTGTATCCCAGCTGGCCCACCACTTCTTCCCTCCTCAGTGACACTGGCAAGCCTAGTGCCTCCCACCTCTGAAACCACCTCTCCAGTCTTCCCTTTTTCCAGCCAAGCCTCCCTTTCTCTCTTTTCTTCACACAAGAGTTTTCCAAAGATTTCCTCCATTCACCTTTTCTGTTTCTTATTCATTCTTGAGTTCCCTGTACTGGCGACATTTGTCCATACGCCCATTTCGAGAGGAATGATGATGGGAGGGGCTGCCCTGATGCCCTGAGTTGTGGAGTTATCTGTGAAGGGCTGCTTTGGGGTTCTTCTGCTGGAAGGCTCCTCTGAGCCCCCTAAAATGCCCTATACCACGCCCTTCTCTTCCTTTGTCTTGGTAAATTCCACCTTCCACAGAACTTTCTTCAGTCATGTAGGTTCCTTCTATCCTGTCCACTGAGCACCCTTTAAGGGTCAGGGGTCACTTATATTATCTTACTAAGGCCTGGTGCATGAAATACATGCATTGGGGAGGGGGTTTTCCTCAGCTCAGCCTGCACCCTCTGCAACCTGGGATTCCTCAGGGGAAGTCCACTCCCGGGTTTAGTCCCAATTCTGCAACCACAGCCAGACATCCCTCTCACAATGTGGGACTGCTGGCTCCTAACTGCTCACCTGCCTGCCTGCCACCTGATACCCCCTAACTGCTCCCCTGGGGGCATGAATGACTCCTAACTTCTCCTCAGCCGCCTTATTGCCCCCAACTGCCCTCCCCTGCAGGCCTGTCCTCCCCCCCAGCTACCCTCCCCTGCCGCTTTTTTGTGACAATGTGGTGGCGGCCATCTGTGGTGCCATCTTGTGGACAATGTGGGGCGGCCACCTTGTGATGCAAGGCATAGGGCCAATTTGCTATTACCTCTTTATTATAAGGATTGATTCTCTTGTCTACTTAACTTTTAAATAGTGTCTTCCACTCAACTATAAATGCATGAGGCAGGCCACATTTCTCTTTTTCCCATTTGGATTTCCAGTCCCAGTGTAGCACCTGCACAGAACAGAACCCAAAGATATTTCTCAAATAAATACATGATTTTGTAATAAGTGTTCTTCATGACTAAAGTTGGGAGTATAGTATGAAAAATGATATTTTGTTAAGAATAAAAGTAATGATTACATATTTTTCTAAACGTCTAAAACGTTTTACAGATTTCCTGCACTTACAAAAATATATGAATGATCATCTTCATCTCAGACCATGTTAGTGCCTAAAATCCTTCTTAAAGCTGACTGGCAACCAGCTCTCCTGTGTTTTCTTTCTTTGTGTTTCCTCTGATGTTTTTGTCTGTAAATCACTGTTGGTGCTCGCTGTGATAGGAATCCTATTCCCAGGAAGCTGTCTGGCCTTTTGGATGTCTGCTTTTGGACATAACATCATGGCTTTTTTGGTTTTGACTTTTATTTCTTTCTTTGTAAGAAAATGAAGGAAAAGTGTCTTTTTTCCACTTGACTCCTCCATGATTCATAGAATATTGTATACCCAATACCAAACAAAGGATTTGTTTTACATTCTTTTTTTTAAATTTAAATTCTTTATTGTTGAAAGTATTATATATGGTCCTTTTCCTCCATTGACCCTCCCTGGCTGCTGCTCCTCCCCTCCGCCCACACATGCCCTCACCTCCCTACTGTCTCTGTCCCATTGGTTATGCTTACATGCATTTACAAGTTCTTTGGTTGATCTCTTACCGAACCCCACAGTCCCCTGCTTCCCCTCTGAGGTTTGACAATCTGTTCGATGGTTTTATATCTTCGGATCTATTTTTTTTTTTCATCAGTTCATGTTGTTCATAATATTTCACAAATGAGTAAGATCATGTGATATTTAATCTTTCTCTGACTGGCTTATTTTGCTTACATAATGCTCTCCAGGCCCATCTATGCTCCAAACAAAGAATTTGGGTGAATCCTTAAAAAATTATTTTTGTGATACAATACCTTAAGTAGTGCTTAGATGGAAATATATAGCTGTAATTGCACATACTACAGACAAGAAGAAAGATTTAAAATCAGGATGTAAAATACTAACTCAAGAGACTAGAAAATAAGAATGAGTTAAACTGGAAGAAAACAGAATGGGGGAAATACTAAATCTAAAAGTAGAAGTTAATGAAATAGATGAACAAATGAAAAACTTTAAAAGTGCATAAGTTTCTTTTTGAGAAGATTGATGAAACTGAGAGATGCCTAGTAAAACTGATGAATCCTTACTAATAAAAACCTACGTGTTTTTGAGCCCTCACACATAATGTCACCACAAATGGCCACCACAATATGGCCACACCGCACAGCAGAGGCTGGGCCCAGCAGCCACTCCACGTGGTGAGGCCTGGGATCCCTTGGCTCCACGAGGCATGGAGGAGGCCAGTCCCTGCATCTCTCCACCACCTTGCAGGGAGGAGCAGGTCCCAGCGGAGGAGGCGGGTCAAGGCATAGGAGGGCAGTTGGGGTGATCAGGCTGGCAGGGGAGCAGTGAGGCGTCAATCAGGCCAGCAGGGGAGACTTTAGGTGGTGACAGCTGGCAGACAGAAGCAGTTAGGGCAATCAGGCAGGTGAGCCGTTAGAGCCAGCATCCCGGATTGTGAGAGGCATGTCCCCTGAGTGGTCCCAGATTAGCGGAGGGCAGGCTGGGCTGAGGGACCCCTTCTGTGCACAAATTTCGTGCACTGAACCTCTAGTATATTTTTAAAAGGGAAGAGAAAGAAAATAAATGAACAATATCTGACATCAAGTGAAGACCTCACCACAGAACCCACAGACATTAAATGGACAATAAGGGATATTATAACTGTCTTTATGCCATAAACTGGACAACATAGATAAGTTCCTTGAAAGCCATAAGTTACTGAAAATGACAAGAAAATCTACAACAAACAAATAACCTCTGTTAAAGAAATTGAAACTATAATTTAAAATCTTTCAACAAAGAAAACTGGCCCAGATGCTTCACTGGGAATTCCTCCAAACAGGTCATTTCAATAGTATAGAAATAGTATTTGACAAATTTTGAAATCCACCCATGGTTTTTTTAAAATAAATTTTTATTGTTTTCAGAGAGGAAGGGAGAGGGAGACAGACATAGAAACATCAATGACGAGAGAGAATCATGATCAGCTGCCTCCTGCACACCGTCCACTGAAGATCAAGCCCATAACACGGCATGTGATCTTGACTGAATCAAACCCCGTATACTTCCCTTCAGTACAGAGGCTGATGCTCTATCCACTGAGCCAAACCAACTAGGGCAAAACCCATGCATAATTTTTAAAAATTCTCAAAAACTGGGAACAGAAGGAATGTCCTCAAATTGGTCAAGGCAACAAAACAAAAAAAACTAAAGCTAGCATCATTATCCTTAATGTGGAATATTGAACTCTTATCCCTTAAAGTCATGAACAACTCAAGGATGTCCAAGAAATAAAAAAGATAAATCAGTTTTTAAATGGAGAAAAGCATATAAAAAAGAAAATATATTAAAAACCAAGGGCATATGCAGAGATACTCAACATATAACATGTTCATCCGGAAAATGCAAATTAAAACCACAGTGACCCTGGCTGGCATCACTTCTTCTGTCAGTAATCTATGCAACAGGCAGACAGAAAAATCATAAAGGTATGACAGAACCAAACATTGCCCTCAATAAACTGGATCAGACAACATTTGCCCAAACCTCCACTCCCAAATAGTAAAATACACATTCTCTTAAGTTCACATCAACATTAAGCAAGGTAGATGTTTCTGAACAATAATAAATTCAAAACATATGATGTGTGGTCTTTGATCCCATGGAATTGAATTAGAAATCAGTAACAGAAACATAACTGGCAAAATTCTTAAATTTTTGGAAATGAAACAAGAGGTTTCTAAGTAATCAAAAGTTAAAAGGAAATTTCATGGGAAATGTAAACGTATTTTGAATTGAACAAAACATGGAAATGTAGTGAAGAATGTGTGACATACTGGCTAAAGCTGTGCTTACAGGGTAGTTGATAGCACTGCATGTTTACATTAGAGAATTCCCAAATGGGTGGTCTGTCCTCTCTCCCGAGAATGCGATGCTTGAGTTGAGATCTGAGGGGTGAATTGGCCTTAAGAAGGTGCAGAGAAAGAGAACTGTGTACAGGGCCAAAGGAGCGTGCAGGCAAAGTTCATGGTGGGAAAGGACTTGGAAGGGGGAGCAAGTGTTGCTGAAGGGGAGAATAAGGAAAGTACTCATTGGGTTGAAATGGGAGATGGCAGGAAGTAGAACCTAGGACATTGTAGGCCATGGGTAGGAGTTTTGTCTTTATGGTAAAAACAAGAGAATTACTGGGGAAATGGCACAATTTTGGCACATGTTTTGGGAAGATGTCAGGCTCCTCTCCGGAGATGCATTAGAGAGGACAGAAGGGACATGACTAAACCATTTGGGGGCTATGGCACCATGTGTGGTGAATGGGCAGCAAGTGTCACTTTCAGGAAAACAAACCTGGAGGCAGCCTGCCAGGATCAACCCTGGCTCCACCAGCTGCTAGTGTGGAATGCTGACCAAAGTACTTGACCTTGCTCTCCCTCTCATCTGTTCACACCTATTAGGGTCAGTGTGAGGGTTATTTAATGATTAGCATAAACACATGGGACATAGTAGGCGTGTGAGAGACGATGGTGATGACTTAGATGAGGGAGGTGAAGGTAGGGATGAGAGAGGTAAAACCAACAGGACTTGGTGATGGATTGGATTTGGCTGGTGAGGGAAACGGTTCTGTCCATGGTGCTGATGTACAGTTTGGGCTGATCACTGAAAGCAGATCAGCTCTGAGGGGGTTGGTGGTTTTGCTTTGCTTATCCTGGTAAACTTCTAACTCATGCCTCAAGAAAAGTGTCCTTTCATCTGAACTGGAGTAAAATAGTTGTGTCTTGCATGGATTTCTTGGGTTAATCCTACTTGGGGTTTGTGCAGCTTATTCAATCTGTAGCCTATGTCTTTTGCCAGATTTTGGGATTTTTTCAGCCATTATTTTCTCTATTACGTTCTGGATCCAAACTCTCCTCTCCTCTGGAGCCTTAGAATAAATAAAATGCAGTCTCACCTTAAACACCAGGGAATAGTCAGAAGGCATTTGTATTCCAAGAGTCTAGGTTGAGAATATATATTATTTTAGGGAGAGTTTAAATAAATTCATGTATATTAGGCATTGAAGAAAAGGGAACTTTCGTATGTGGGAAACTACTGAGCTGCCCGTGAGATACTGCTAACTGCCTACCAGTATGGGCTGGGAGGGCAGTGGATTGAATTTGACCTAATGACATGTTTGGGGTGATTTCTAATTACTTTTAAAAGCTTAGTTTTTAGAAGTGCTACCTAAAATATATTTGTTGAAAATCAAAATTGATACCTGTTCCTTTGAAAGATGTCAATTTTGACCTTACCTTGACAGAATTTGATTCCATCTTTACAGTTTTGGCCCCTTTTGTGTTTCGTTGTTTTATATATATTTTGTGGGGGCTAAGTTCTGCAGTGGCATTTTAAAAGAGATAAGTTTGCAGTAAGAAAATAATGCACTAGAGGCCTGGTGCAAGAAATTTGTGCACTCAAGGGGCGGCTGTCCCCCATCCCAGTCTTCATCCTCTCGCAGTCCAGGAGCCCTTGGCAATGTTTGACTGCCTCTGAGCAGGAGAGGCTCCTGCCACCACCCCTGCACTCTCCAGCTGTGAGTCTGGCTTCTGGCTGAGCGGTGCTCCCCCTGTTGGCACACACTGACCACCAGGGGGCAGCTCCTGCCTTAGCATCTGAGCCCTGGTGGTCAAAGCAAGTCATAGTGACTGGTCAAATGGTCGTTCTGATTGTTCTTCTGTTTGGTTGCTAAGCTTTTATTATATAGGATAGTATGTAGATCAAGCATCTCATACACGCAGACCACGGGCCACATGCAGCACACAATGAATATTTTTGTAGACCAGCCAACATAACGGTACATAAGAAACATTTTAATAAAAATTTTATAACTTAATTTTTACAATATCATGTTATACATAATTATTATTAACAACGACAACATTCGCTAATGACTGATTACTATAATAGTGTTGCATTCATTTCCCTTACACACCTTAAACACAGGTGCACCATTTCTCTCCACTAATACTAGCAGCAAATATATTAGCAGCCGATTGCCATGTCATTAGTCTTGGACTGACCTGTTTGGTTTGCACAACTGAAAATATTTCACTTTTGGAGAACATGAAAAATGGGTTTGTTTGTGTTATGCTTATTAATTTGTGCAGCTACTCAGTGTCTGGTAAATTAATGTTCAAGAAAAAATATTATGTTTTTATTAAAATATTCTATTACTTTATGTTAACAACTAGAGGCCTGATGCACAAAGACTCATGCAAGAGTTGGCCTTCCTTCCCCCGGCTGCTGGCACCAGCTTCCCTCTGGCACCTGGGACCCGGGCTGCTTTGCTCCAGCCTCAGCCTCCACCCACCCAGTTCCCCGTTTTTTCCCATTCGCCATTCTGAGATCAGAGCCTGCAGGCTGAGGGGGAGGGACCGAGAGGTGGTCAATCACCTCATAGCAATCAGTTGAGTGGTAGTTCTGGTCGTGATGCTTATGGCCTCTGGCCTTTTATTATACAGGAATTACTCATTTACTTCAGCCCTTTGTATTCAGCATGTCTCTATCGAAATAAAGCTACAATTCTATGAAAATTGAAGCTTTTAACCTTCAATTTGACATGAACTTTAACCTTATTTATTTGGCCAGTGTTAGTCTTTGAGTTTGATAAGTTTGATGTAAATGTAGAGCCTTTATATTTCCTTACCTTTCATATGCCATATAGATCTTAAATTTCATAGAGATTGTGTCATAATTTTTGTGTATTCCAAAGCACGTAGCATTGGCCAGGAGCTGCCACACCCCCAACCCAGCTGTGTTCCCTGCCAGAGCCCTTTGGAATATGGGGCCTAGAGCCATTAGGAATAGCGGCTCAAGAGCTGTTTAGAATGTGGGGTGAGGAGCCTTTTTTGAATGTGGAGCAAATAGCCGTTTAGAATGTGGGGTGAGGAGACTTTTTTGAATGTGGAGCAAATAGCCGTTTAGAATGTGGGGCAAAGAGCCGTTTAGAATGTGGGGCAAAGAGCCGTTTAGAATGTGGGGCGAGGAGCCTTTTTTGAATGTGGAGCAAATAGCCGTTTAGAATGTGGGGTGAGGAGACTTTTTTGAATGTGGAGCAAATAGCCGTTTAGAATGTGGGGCAAAGAGCCGTTTAGAATGTGGGGCAAAGAGCCGTTTAGAATGTGGGGCGAAGAGCCGTTGGAAATGCGTGGCGCTGAGCTGCTGGGCACAGGGACGGTGGGCCCAGAGCCGGTGTGCGCAGCGATGGACGGTGAACACAGCCTCAGGATGGACGATACTGTCCGAGAACTCATGGAGCTCTTTCTACAGAGCTCACTGGTGACTTGGGTGAGTGCACCTGCCTCCCTGTCCCATTACTGGTGCCCTGGCTCCTCTCCAGCCTCCCTGAGAACTCCTTTGACCCCACCCCCCTGGGCCCTGGCAGTCCTGGGACTCGGGGGGCTTCACAGGTTTCCAAGCAGGGGCGGAGGTCCTGGCCTGGGGGCCTGAGGGGTTTCCTACTCTGGAGCCCATGCACCAGGTGCAGGACCCCGTGGCGCTCCCAGCCCTGGACTGAGATGGGTTCACCTGCTCTTGCCTGGGCACTAGGCTGCTGGTCCTGGAGTGGACAGGGTCTGAGGGGTCACCAGGCCCAGGTGGCTGGACCACTGGGAAAAGTACTCACTCCCCCAAATATCCTGTTGTAGTGTTTGAACTCGAGACCAGTCAGTGAATGGCAGTGACGGGGGAGCATTGTGCGGGTGTCTGAGTGGGAACATGTACTGGCTGGAACTGGCACAGTGATTTGCAATAGATGAGAAATTCGTTGAAAAGTCCGTTTTATTTCTTCCCATTCTGGGACGCTGGAGAAAAGTGGCGAGAAAGTTTGCCTCCTGCTGTCTTGCATCTGTAGCCCCGATAGGGGCAGGGAGACAGGCCCTGTGGAAAGGTGGGCTTGGTGCCAACTGAAGGGAGGTTGGGTGCTGGGTGACCCTTCAGCCCACGAGGGCACAGCCCCAATGGGCAACGCTGTTGCCCCGGAGAGCTTCAGAATGTGCACATGGGGTGACATTTCCTGCTTTCTGCCTGCACTCCCTCCTCGCAGGTGAAAACTTTGAGCCCAGTCGCCAGCGGCAAGGAAGACAACCTGTACATGCACTTGGTGGATGGCATCTTGCTGAACCAAGTCATGCTGGAAATGTAAGTTGTCCTCACAGGCAAAGGACAAAACTGATGCTCAGAAGGTTTAATTTAAGGGTGTAGAAACGGAGGAACCTGAGTTGCTGTGGGAGGGTTTCTCGTGGGCCAGTGGTACCTCAGGACGTGGGCCTTTTTGCTGCCATTCATTGGGGATGAAGAACTCCAGGACAGTGGGTGGCAGTTTGTTTGATGAAGGATATTTGGAACTGAAGGACTGTCAAGCACTTGGTGTAGATGGTTCAATTAACTTCAAACTCTGGTACTTAATGTGGTTTAAACAATGAAATTTAAAAATAAAACTTGGGGGGGTCATGGAACTGTAACGGACAGTGTCTGGCTACAGGAAGTGTCGGGTGGGTTGGAAGCCCTGAGAGTGACTGAGGGTTCACTCCTGGTTAGGATCCTGATTCTGAGCTCGTTCCCTGCATCTTCCACATTCAGTTGCCCCATAGTGAGTGCAGTTGGTTAAGTGGCTTCTCAGGTCCTGGATTGAAAGCCACTGTGTTAGGAGTGGCACAGGGTGTCAGAATGCTGAGGGACCGATTTGGACCCTCTGAAACAGGGTCTGGGGTTGGTGGTACTTGTTAGTGTGCAGGCGGGACCACATCCTCTCCTGCTGCTGAATTCTGCAGAGCCTGTCTGACTGACAGCCTGCCTCACGGAGGTGGTGGCTCCTACCTCTGACTCTGTTTTTAACTCAGAAATGGCAGGGGAGGTGTTGGAACTTAGTGTCGCTGTGGTTCTTAGGCACTTGATGGAAAAGGGAACATCCTAACTTTCTCCTTGGATCAAACCCTTATGCTCACCTACTCACCTGCAACTAAGCTGTCGGACTTGAGTATAAACCCTTTGGCTATTGAGAATCAGCTTCATCTGTGGCCCATGCAGGAGGAGGAGTTAGCTTGGGCATATTCAGAAAGTGGTTTAAGCAGACTTACCTAAAAAGAGCTGTTTTAAGAAATTTCCCAAAAACATAGCTCCTTTTGTTTTAATAAGTCATGTGTTATCATGCTGTGGGAGAGACATTTTGGTTCCATAGTTGTTGTTTTTCAAAAGCCACACCAATGTTACAAGCTTTGCAATCCTGTGTTTGCTTAGATTATAAATGACAAATCTGTTAGCCTTGGCAGCACTCTCTGAGAACATTGATGAAAATGAGTTTTCCTGGGGTTGTCCGATGGCACAGTCAGGTTCTGGCAACCACCCCCAGCCCCACCCCACCCATTGTGTTAGACCCCAAAATTACTGCATTCCATGGCGCAGTGACCAGTGAAACTTCCACCTGCCCTTACCCAAGCCCAAGACTGTTTAATTAAAACAGCCAGCAGCACCCCCAGCCTGTCCACTCAGCTCTTACACCCAGGCAGAGGGAGGACAAAAGCCCCGGGACTGTGGCTCTGTCTTCCCTGGCTTTGGAATCCCTGAGCTTTTACCACTTGCTTGTAGATCCGGAGGAAAGCCTGCTGTACTTTCCTTTGAGAAATGCCAGCTCTCCCTCTTTCACACTTGGCCTGTGACTAAATTCAGTTGGAAGGGCTTTCCCCCTCCCCTTGACAATGTCAAATGTTACTTTCTCCTCAGTGATGTGCCCAGGTAACCATCCAGCAGTGAGAGCCGACCAGTTTGAGGGTCTTAAGGCCCTAAGCAGGGCTTTTGGGTCTTTCTGGTGAGGGCCAGGCACCTAAGAGGGACAGCGGGAAGCCCTCTGGGTGGCGTTCCAGAACAAGGAAATGCAGGCGAGAGTGGCCCCAGCAGCAGAGTTTACTGACTGGGGATGAGAATGACCTGCTCCAGGTGTGGAAATGAGGGCATTCGATGCCTTTGGAAGTGGTGGGGATTGACTGGAAAAGGGGTGCAGGAGAACTGGGAGGGGTAGAGGTTTTCTATCTAATGGCTGGAGTATGTTTCACTTTAAAAACTCATCAAGCTGTAGCTTAAGATGTATGCACTTCACTCTATGTAACAATCCTCTCAATTAAAATAGAAAAAGATCCCCAGCCCTTGTGTCCACACGTAGGGAACCAGCGGGGACTGAAGTCCAGGTATCTCTCATCCTAGCTGCCTGACGCTGGGCATGGCACTCATCACCTCAGTTTGCTCATCTATGAAATGGGAAGTGCAGTGCCCCCCTAAGAGATGGTTGTGGGGATTAGATGCGATGATGTGTGAGCATGTAGCACAGAGCCTACTACGTAAAAGGTGTTAGTGTCAGATACTCACTCATGTGTGTACCCTCCTGATTCAGGAAGGAGTTGTGGAAGCCCATACGAATTTTTGTGTTTCTTCAGTCTTTCTCCCACATTCTTAGTCTCCTAGATTATGATAATTCATAGCCTTAGCCTTCTCCCAGTGAGTTCTAGGACAGAACTGGACTCTGGGACCCACGTCCTAGCCCTACATCTGACACTGTACTGAAGCTACTAAGCCTGTGTTTTCACTTCTGCCAAGTGAAGAAATGTAACTCACCAGCAGGTAAGGTTGTTCTGCTTTACCGCCCATGCTGGGAGCTCCAACTGCCTGCTGTTCACCTGTTTGGATCAATTCTCCCCAGGTTGACAGGACCTGAGGAAAGAGAGCAGCAATATGCTAACCGGCTTGCTGGGGCTCAGATAAGGGGCGTGTTACCTAACACTTCAGAGCCACCAGGAGGCTGGCAGGGACTCAGGTGCCTGCACCTGGGAAACTGAGGAAGGCTGCGGTGGTCTCTGAGCCCTGGCCTCCCAGTGACATGTGTGCCTGGGAGCAGGAAAGCACTGTGAGCTCAGCTTTCTGGGGAGGCCCTGGTCTAGGAGAATCGCTGGATGGAAGTGAAGGATTGAGGGGCGTGGATGGAGATGCATGGGAAACTTGCCGAATGGCTCCTCCGTAAATGCAGAATCTCCGGGTACCCACTGGTACCCCAGGGAAAAGAAGGTGTCTGATTCACGTTGCACACATTTTTCACTGTCTTGTGGGAAAGTCATCTAAGAGCTTTGACTCTAGCATCAGGCAGACAAATTCTAACCCCCCTTTACCACTTACTAGTTTATTACTTTGGGAAAATTCCTTAAACTCTCTACGCCTCCATTTCCTGATCTGTAATAAAAAATGGAATTTCATAGATTTAGAGAGGATTAAAAAAGATCATGTGTATAGCAAATGCCCAACAAATGTCCATCATCGTTGTCATTAGAGTGAGGCTCAGAACTGGGTTGTGTGTGTGTGTGTATATGTGTGTGTGTGCGCGTGTGCCCGCATGCCTGTGCTGATGTGCATGTACTTGTGAGAGTGGACACCATTTTGATTTGGCCCAGGTTGGAATCAGCAGCACTTGCTCTGTTTTCCCGAAGCAGGAGAGGAGGGGGTTCGCATCCTGGGCAGAGTGGGATAGACTTCCCTTCGCAATAGTTGCCTTGCTTGGATTTGGTTCCTAATAGCCTTTCTCTGCCTTAAAGAAGGGAGTCTTGATGAATGATTGTGGTAATTAGTCTGATTGCTCAGGTAGTAAATGCCAGGGCTCTTTTGGAGTGTGATTCCAGTTAGTACTGCCCTTCAGAGCTGGTGGGAGAAGCAGAGGGTCAGAGCCCAGGCCCTCCTCCTGGTGCATGGAGTGTCTTTTAGGGGCAGCGAGCATCCCTGTGTGCTGAGGCCCTTTGGCTGCTGGCACTCCTGGGGAGGTCCCATCTGACTAGTAAATGAAAGCTCAGGCGACAGCAACAACAGAAGAGGAAGAGCCCTGCTTGTTCCCTAAGCTCTGCTATGCTAAGAAGCACATTTGTCAGTTCATGAACTTGTTTCTTTTTTTAAAAAAAATATTTTATTGATTTTTTTTTTTTTACAGAGAGGAAGGGAGAGGGATAGAGAGTTAGAAACATCGATGAGAGAGAATCATTGATCAGCTGCCTCCTACACACCTCCTACTGGGGATGTGCCTGCAACCAAGGTACATGCCCTTGACTGTAATCTAACCTGGGACCCTTGAGTCCACAGGCCAATGCTATATCCACTGAGCCAAATTTATTAGGGCATGAACTTGCTTCTTATCTCTTAATGTGCTATTGTCCAGGGAGAATTACACCCTGCAGGTAAATTATATTGCAATTCTAGGCACAGTTCTGCAGCCAAAGTGCCTTTGCTGTTTAAATTCTGAAAGCCTCCTTTGTTCCTAAATTAATTTCCACTGAACAGTTCACCTTCATTTCCTCCATAATGAATGGCTCCATGAGAAACATGTAACGTGTAGATGGCTTGGCAGACTCTATTACTGTATGGGGACAGTAAGAACTGTTGTCATCTGACAGTTGAAAAGAAGGCCTCTTGTTTCCCCATGTGACTATTTTAGGGGGTCCAGGGTGATTGGATGAAGTCCTTGGCTGATATTGCCTGCAATGGATAAAGGGGTTTCCATACATACCATGCAAGGTGGGGACTCATAGTGTAGCTAACAAATATGTACCTCATGGTTAAAGTTAATTTAATTAATCTGTTTTTTGAACTAAAATGGTGCCATGTTAGAACTTTGAAAGAACCAGGGCAGGAAAGATGATAAATCAGGAAAGCCTCAGCCTTCTCTTCAGCCAGAAGATTGCCAGGCTCTGCCACTCCCCAAATGCCCTTTTTGCTCCAGGTCTTCCTCAGATTTTTCCTTGAGATTCTTTTCTTCTCCTGTGTCTTCTTTGACCTAGAGGACTCTTCTCGCTCTCTCTGTCCAGCGCTGTGATGATGTAAGCAGGGGCGAGTTCCAACCGGGGGATATTGGCATGTTCAGTGGCATCTACGCACCTGTTGGTTATCTTCAGAGCTTCATCCCAAGTAACCAAGGAAGGCTGCCAGAGACCAGATCCACTAGTAGTCCCATTGCTTTGGCATAATTCCTCACTTAATGTCACCAATTGTTCCCCACCTCTGGCTAAACTGGTCAGTTCATAGCTGTCAGTTCCTTCATGGTCATGTTCAAATGCTGGCAAAGTAACACCTGCTACATCCTCTTTCTTCCCTCAGATCTTCACTGGGCCTTGTTTACATGTTGGCTAACTGTGGTACTCAAGTCCCCTGCTGCGAAATTGCCTGAGTGAGTGGGAGGCAGCTTCTCTCATCACTTTACCCATCAACATTTTAGCCTTTACAATCTGTAGGATCCTTGGGAATCGAAGGTTAAGGCATCGGATTGGATTCTTTCTTTAGGAGGTTTATGACCTGTCGGTGCTCCTCTTAATCAAGCCTTCATCACGGTCTGTGCTATTTGCCAGGGAAAGATTTCAATCTGGTCTTTGCCCAGCATTCAGAGGATGACTGTTCACTCCAGTTCCCAGCCCAACAGTCTGGGCTGCCATAGTCAGGGCTGCCATAGCCCCAGCCCAGTGTCCTCCTCTCCAAGTGAGCTGCTGGTGTCCTGGTTGAATTTCAAATAACTTGTGGTGGTGGTGGTGTTTAAATTGTACTTCCAGTGACATTAGAAATGTGTATTTGTAGGTTTTTTCCCTTGTTTGTCACTTTTGTATTAATGATTGGCTTCAAATGAGCTGAATTGCATTGAGATAAATATCTTTTTTAAAAAAAAATATATATATATAGAGGAGAAACCAAGATGGCGGCATAGGTTAAACACCTAACCTACAGCCGGGCACAACAATATCAAAAACACAACTAAAAGTCAAAACGGACATCATCCAGAACCACAGGAAAGCTGGCTGACTGAAATGCGCACAATTAGAAGGAAAAAGAAAACCACAAGGAAAATCAGAGAAGCCGTAAAAGCTTGAGGTATGGAGACACGGGCGGAGACACGAGCCCGCGCGCGTGCGGGGAAGCCGGAGCCGGAGAGGAAGGGGCGGCTGGCCGCCTGGCTGGCGTTCTCTGGCGGGAAGGAGATAAAAGCGCCAGATTGTGCTGAACCCCAGCTCCGACTGCACTGAACCCCAGTGCCCGGCGAAACCCTGGGAAGCCGGGCTCATGCTGGGGAGTCTGGGCTGTGGGACAGAGACACAGAGGAGCTGCGCCGGAGCCGCGCACGGGAATGTGCGCAGAGGAGGGTCTGTTGCCTGTGCCGCTGGATTGCCCTAGCGGGAAGGAGACAAAAGCTCCAGACTGTGCTGAACCCCCAGTTCCAACTGCACTGAACCCCAGCTCCGGGAAAGACCCGGGGAAGCCATGCTCATACTGGGGAAAGCTGGGCTGTAAGGCAGAGATGCAGAGAGGCGGCGAAGAGCAGAGCACCGGAGGCGCGCACGGGATTGTGCGCGGAGGATGGGCTGTTGACTGTGCCGCTGAGTCGCCCTGGAGGGAAGGAGACAAAAGCGCCAGACTGAGGTGAGCCCCAATTCTGACTACACGGAAACCCAGTTCCGGGAGAGAATCTGGGAATCCAGATTCATTGGGGGAGAAACTAGACTGTTTGGCAGCGCGCGAAACTCCAGGGCGCTTTTCTCTCAGAGGTGTTTGCTGGGAGTACAGAGGGACACTGAGACACAGGAACCTCATAGGGCGGGGCTGACGGGAAGCCAAGGCGGTAGGCTCCGCCCTGTAACTCCGCCCCATCCAAGCTGAACACAGAGGCTTTTACAATTTTGCAAGTCTAGTTGAATGGGGCTGTCTCCCGGCATAGACACAGCTGATCCTCACAGCCAATTGGACTGGAGGTCACATCCTCCCAGTGTACCAACAGCAATCAAGGCTTAACAACACCAAGACTTTGCACTCAGCCCACAAAGGGGGGTATCAAGAGCGACCACCTAGGGAGATTGGGGAAGCTGAGCGATAGGGAGGCAGCCAAAAGGGGAAGACACCGAAACAGGTCACGAATATAAGGGATGCTGTAATTCCTGCTGAGGGGCCACAGGCAGTAGCTGACCTACACTCCATTGGAGACCCAGAAACGAAGGCATCTAGTGGTCGGTGTGAGATGACATCAGATTTCGACCACTCCCATAAGGGACACATTCAAGAGGCAGATGCAGTGAGCGCCGAAGCCTTGCTGCACCAAGACCCGGCACATAGGCGTGTCTCCCGCACAGCAACTCTTCCTTTATAGACACAGAGGTCCGCACGGCCAATAGGCCTGGAGGACAATTCCTCCCAGTGACACCAACAACAATCAAGACTTAACTATACAAACAAGGACCAAGATGGAGGCATAGGGCAGAAGCCTGATTGCTGCCTACCACAACGGTTTTGAGACTACAACGGGAGAGCGGAGCGGACACCATCCAGAACCACCGGAGGGCTAACTGAGCGGATGCTATACAACTAGAATAAAAGAGAGGGGTACGCGGGATGAAGCTGATGCCGGTGACCCAAAGACCACACTTTAAAAACTACGGCTCAGGCGACACAATGGCGGCCTGGAACGTGCTCGGCGCAGTTCCCCCAGCGGTCTCCGGCTGAGGGGAAGGCTTCACTCGCTGCCGAGCACGGACAGACGAGCCCCTGGGAGACATGGGGCGGGAGACTACGCGCTTGCTGACCTCCGAGTCCTTCAAGAATCTCAACGCCCCGGAAGCGGCCAGGTGCGCACGCTCGGCGACCGGCCACCGCTGCAGACCCAAGGGCCGACGCAGCCACCCCGGACCAGCCCGCCGCCGCGCACCGGGCACACCGGAGCTTTGCCGAGCCCGCCGCCCAACGAGTTCTGCGGTGGCTGCCCTGGAACTCTGAGAAAATGGCCGAAGGAATTGCTGAGAGGGAATTGACCAACGGGAATTGGGATCAAGAAGACGAAACTCTGCTGGGTCCCGGATCCGGGTGAAGCCGCGAGCCCCTGGGTCCGGGTGAGGCTGGGAACTGGGTCAGGGTGAGGCTGGGCCCCGGGTCCGGGTGAGGCCACGTGCCCCTGGGTCCGGGCGAGGCCATGCGCCCCTGGATCCGGGTGAGCCTGGGTCCCGGGTCCGGGTGAGGCCGCGGGCCCCTGGATCCGGGTGAGCCTGGGCCCCGGGTCCGGGCGAGGCCGCGGGCCCCTGGATCCGGGTGAGCCTGGGCCCCGGGACCGGTGAGGCCGCGGGCCCCTGGATCCGGGTGAGCCTGGGCCCCGGGTCCGGGTGAGGCCGCGGGCCCCTGGATCCGGGTGAGCCTGGGCCCCGGGTCCGGGCGAGGCCGCGGGCCCCTGGATCCGGGTGAGCCTGGGCCCCGGGTCCGGGCGAGGCCGCGGGCCCCTGGATCCGGGTGAGCCTGGGCCCCGGGTCCGGGCGAGGCCGCGGGCCCCTGGATCCGGGTGAGCCTGGGCCCCGGGTCCGGGCGAGGCCGCGGGCCCCTGGATCCGGGTGAGCCTGGGCCCCGGGTCCGGGCGAGGCCGCGGGCCCCTGGAACCGGGTGAGCCTGGGCCCCGGGTCCGGGCGAGGCCGCGGGCCCCTGGAACCGGGTGAGCCTGGGCCCCGGGTCCGGGCGAGGCCGCGGGCCCCTGGATCCGGGTGAGCCTGGGCCCCGGGTCCGGGCGAGGCCGCGGGCCCCTGGATCCGGGTGAGCCTGGGCCCCGGGTCCGGGCGAGGCCGCGGGCCCCTGGATCCGGGTGAGCCTGGGCCCCGGGTCCGGGCGAGGCCGCGGGCCCCTGGATCCGGGTGAGCCTGGGCCCCGGGTCCGGGCGAGGCCCGCGGCCCCTGGATCCGGGTGAGCCTGGGCCCCGGGTCCGGGCGAGGCCGCGGGCCCCTGGATCCGGGTGAGCCTGGGCCCCGGGTCCGGGCGAGGCCGCGGGCCCCTGGATCCGGGTGAGCCTGGGCCCCGGGTCCGGGCGAGGCCGCGGGCCCCTGGATCCGGGTGAGCCTGGGTCCCGGGTCCGGGCGAGGCCGCGGGCCCCTGGATCCGGGTGAGCCGGGTCCCGGGTCCGGGCGAGGCCGCGGGCCCCTGGATCCGGGTGAGCCTGGGTCCCGGGTCCGGGTGAGGCCGCGGGCCCCTGGATCCGGGTGAGCCTGGGTCCCGGGTCCGGGTGAGACCGCGGGCCCCTGGATCCGGGTGAGCCTGGCTCCGGGTCCGGGTGAGGCCGTGGGCCCCTGGATCCGGGTGAGCCTGGGTCCCGGGTCCGGGTGAGGCCGTGGGCCCCTGGATCCGGGTGAGCCTGGGTCCCGGGTCCGGGTGAGGCCGCGGGCCCCTGGATCCGGGTGAGCCTGGCCCCGGGTCCGGGGGGGGCCGAGGGCCCCTGGATCCGGGTGGGCCTGGCCCCGGGTCCGGGGGGGGCCGTGGGCCCCTGGATCCGGGTGGGCCTGGCCCCGGGTCCGGGTGAGGCCGTGGGTCCCTGGATCCGGGTGAGCCTGGCCCCGGGTCCGGGTGAGGCCGTGGGCCCCTGGATCCGGGTGAATCAGTGCCCCTGGGTCCGGCCGAGACCAAACCAGAGGGAGTCGGACCTGCATTACCACCATTTGTCCACCATCCAGAGCTGAGGGGTCAGTGCCGACATGTACTCATAAGGAACTGGTGGACATTGATATTGGGTCTCAAAAGAACTGTTGGTCCAGAAAGAAACTCACTACAGACTGATTCATTTGCCTGTCAGCATAACTATTATTGCTCGTCGCACATTCAATTCTTATAAGTATATCTCTAGTGACACATGATTTCGCTCATCTAGGGGAAATGATGAACAACATAGACTGATGAACAAGAACAGAACCAGAAACAAGGAGGCATCGATCGGACTATCGGGCCTCAGAGGGAGGATAGGGGAGGGTGGGGGGAGGGGGGAGAGATCAACCTAAGGTCTTGTGTGCATGCATATGAGCCTAACCAATGCTTAAGTTCAACAGAGGGTTGGGGCATCCAAGGGGAGGGGTGTGGGATGGGAATGGGGGGATGAGGACAAATATGTGACACCTTAATCAATAAAGAAATTTAAAAAAAAAAAAATATATATATATAATATATATATATATATATATATATATACATACATATATACATATATATTATTGATTTTTTACAGAGAGGAAGGGAGAGGGATAGAGAGTTAGAAACATGGATCAGCTGCCTCCTGCACACCTCCTACTGGGGATTTGCCCACAACCAAAGTACATGCCCTTGATCAGAATCGTACCTGGGACCTTTCAGTCCACAGGCAGATGCTCTATCCACTGAGCCAAACCGGTTAGAGCTGAGATAGATTTCCATGCCTCTCCAAACTCCTATAATGGAGGAGAGCAGGTTACTGGGGAAAGAGGAAGAGGCCTACCTCTCTTTCATGAGACCAGCTCCCAGGAGGCTCAGCGCCCTCCTGAACCCATGAAGACAGCCCTCATTTGAATTCTCACCCTCCCTGTGTCCTGGGACAGTAACTGTAGGGGAGGGCTTTGTTATGAAAAGCAGGAGAGGCAGCAGCTAAGGCCTCCTATTGAGTCCGTTCTCTTCAGATAGGAAACCTTTTTGGAGCCTGAGAATTTTGAGAAATATCCTGAACACATATCGATGAGTAAAGTTATAAGTCACTTGATTCAGATTTCTAATTTTATCCAGATGAGACCTGACTTTTGCTGGAGAGTGGAACGTAAATGATGCTTGGGGGCTCCTACATGAATTACGTATGTCTCTACTGTTAGCCTGTCTCCTGGGCAGTGGCGTACACCATATAGTGCCACAGACATATGATGTCGGCTTGACCAGGTGGAATTGTGTCCCTAGAATGTAAAATCACAGGACCAACCCGAAACCCAGGCTGGTGATAGAGGAGGGGAACCCATGTGAAGTAGAACATTAATGATTTTTTATTGATTTAAGTCAGAAAATGTACCATTTCCCCACTTTTTCTTTCTTGATGGTTCATATATTTTGGTGTATTCAGGTCCAGCTTTCTTAATCTATGAATATATTTCGGGGTGGATTATTGATTTTCACAAAGTGTAACCTTTTGGGTCTGCACTGCATTTGGTGGTGGTTTGTGGGTGCTGCTAGGAGTGGGAATGGAAATGACGTTGACTAAGGGCCTGGGGAGGGCTTGTCTTGGGGTTGGGATGGATGTGTATTGTCTAAGGTCCACGGCTCGGCAGGAGCAGATTTCGGGTTTGACTGGAGCCACAATGGTTTCAGCCTCACACTGACCCGGGCTTGGAGAGGGCCCAGTGCTGGGAAGGGAGGTGAGGCAAATGCTGGGAGACGCCATTTCCAGTTTCGTGTTTCCTCCCCTAGAGACCCCAGGCCTAATCAGCGCTTCCACCAGCACGTGAACAACGATGTGAACCTCCGCATTGAGAACTTGACCATCCTGGTCAGACACATTAAGACCTTCTACCAGGTAAGGGCAGCTTCTGCTCCCAGGACTTCTGTGCTTCTGGCAATGTCGTCACTCAAAAGGTTTCCCCGCAGAAAGCCCAGAGATGGTGTTCACGGTGAGGCAGCTGCTTGCTGACACTTGGGGTTTATTACTTGCATTTATTATCCAACCATCCCCACCCCCGAATTGTGAGAAGGGGCAGATGGCAGATGTTGGATTCTTTACTTTGTCCAGCCAATGTCCTTTGAGCCATGTGCATGGCATTGGGTCTGGTGCTGTGAGGGAACCAGAGATGAGTCGCCATTGTGACCCCAAGTACCAGTCACATAGGGAGTGGCTGGAATGGACTCTGGCGTGATGGGTGCAGGGGACACGCTGACCTGGTAATTGTCCACAGCTCAGTGAGTCTTTATACAGCAGCAATTCAAGGGGTTGAAGGAGGTATGGAACCACAGAGGGTTATGTTGGGTCAGGACTATAATGGGCGAGCCCTCAGGTTGCGGAGGGCAGCACTGGAGTTCAGCGTGTAGAGTGTCCACTGGTCATGCTCACCGTATCTCATTCACAGATAGTCCGTGGCAGGAGGACCTGACGGCAAAGGGCTGTTAAAATCCCCACCCCAGTCTTGGGAAGGTGGGGTGAAATCTCTGATCTTTATGGTCTTTATATGACCAGGACGAACGCCATATGGACTGAAACTGCCCCGCTGGGCCCTGGATTTCACACTTTTTCTGAGCATCAATGTCCCCCGATGAGATTTTTAAAGATCCCAGGTGAAGCTCCATGACTGATTGATTGATGGCTGGGGGACCCTAGTGCCCTCTTCTCAGCCACTTCCTTTCCCTGCAGGGCATCTTTGTGAGTTCCTGGGACCTCAGGGAACATTGTCTAACAACCACTCATTTGCCTGGCATGTGTGGCTCAGTGGTTGAGCATTGACCTATGAACCAGGAGGTCGACGGTTTAATTCCTGGTCAGAAAATATGCCCAGGTTGTAGGTACGATTTCCAGTGTGGGGCCTTCAGATACCAGGCAATAAATGACTCTCATCTTTGATGTTTCTATCTCTCTCCCACTCTGAAATACACACACACACACACACACACACACACACACACACACACACACTATATAAGGAAAGCCTAATATGCATATCAACATAACAGTGGATAGTGCGGTTGCTATGACATGCACTGACCATCAGGGGGCAGACACTCAAAGCTGGGGCTTCCCTCTGGTGTTCAGTGCACTCCCACTAGGGGGCGCCGCTCAGCCAGAGGCCAGGTTTAGGGCTGGTGAGCACAGAGGTGGTGTTGGGAGTCTCTCCTGCATCCCAGGCAGTGCTAAGGAGCAGCAAGCTGAGCCTTAAGGAGCAGTGAGCAGGCAGGTGGTAAGGAGAGATGGCTCCCGGACTGCAAGAGGGTTCAGGCCCAGTTGAGGGACCTCCTCCCCACCCCCGAGTGCACAAATTTTTATATTCAGATATTTTTATTGTTTTAAGAAATACTCACTGCCCAAGAAGCAAGAAGTCCCAAATTTATGCCTTAGTTTCACTGAGTTCTTGGCCAGACTCCACCTCTGAACCCTGTTCTCAGAATGCAGCTGTGCTCATTCCATGGTCTTGACTCTAAGCAGCCTCTGGGCGGGGCCTGGGGGAGCTCAGAAGATGGGGCTGAAGTGGCCTCTTTTCTTTGTCTGAGGGGGGCCACACTCAGGGCCGGGCATGCTGTAGGCTGGTGGGTTTCAGCTAGTGCTGCCCTTGTGATGGTCACGGACAGGGGAAGGGGGTGGTGCTGCCATTGAACTTGGGTCTGGGTTTTGAGGGACCTTGATTCCTGGCTGCAGGCACCATTCATGGTAAGCAGGGGCTTTTGATGCGGTGTGCTAAGTGCCAGGGAGGCAGATGGTGCCAACAGTTCAAGAGACGAGACTCCTAACTCAGGCTGCGTGGGGGCAGCTGGGAAGGCTTCTTGGAGGAAATGACACCTGAGTGGAGTGATGGTGCGCAGCTGAGTTTCCAGTTTGGAGGGTTATGGGCAGGAGACGGGGGAAAGGGTGTCAAGGTGGAGGCAGTCCTGTCAGCGTCTGTCACTTGCCCCAGTTGCTGGGATGAAGGCCTGTTGTCCTGATTTCACAGACATCAAAACCAGGGAGATGCCAATGTGGGACTCTTAGCAGGCAGGCCTCCTGCCTCAGGGCATCACCTCTCCCTGTGGCAGCCATGAAGGCGTCAGGGGAGGGAGGTTCCTGAGGCTCTTTGTGAACAGCAGGGAACAGGCAGGCTCCGGGGCATGCTGTGTGGCCATGCGCATGCAGTCTTCTGGTTTAGCTGGTCAAGGAGGGTGCACGCTGATGATGGTCAGCTGCCCTGCCACTCAGCTCTGGGCTGGCCAAGGGGGCTCGACCATGTGGAATTGCAGGCAGTTTACTGCTCTTGGGCACTGGGTAGCGCTCCAGAATATAGAACCATTCCAGGAAGTAAAAGGTCCAGAGAGAATCGCAGGGAGAAGGAAGGACCTGCCTCCTGGCCCGGCTTGTGCACTGGCAGCTCTCTGAGGGCAGGGCAGGGGTGCGTGGCAGCCTCAGCCCCGAGGCCCAGAGTATATGTTTGCTGCAGCACTTGCTAAGGGCCACAGGGCGCCCCTGCCTCAGTCCTGCTCAGGTGGAGAAAGCTGCAGGCACTTGCCTCTGGGCTGACACAGGTAGGTGCGGGCAGGGTTGTGCTGTGTATTTCCTTCTTATTTATTGTAAAATAAAGTTAAGTTCTGGTCATATAAGTAATATGTGCTTTTTACAAACAGCTAGGAAAACACACAAGTAGTAAGAATAAGAATCCCCCAGAATCCCACCACTGAAAGACAGTCACTATGAGTGGTTCTAGTGTTTCCTCCCAGTGTTTGCATGGGGACTTGTGTTTCACACCCTGCCTTTCATGTTCTGCCTTTTTCCCTCACTCCTGACATGACAGCGTAAGCATAACCGGTCATTGTTGTGAAGTGGCAGTCAAGAAAGTTTTCCAACAGAAGTACTGCCCAGCGTCCACTTGTTGTGAGGGCTTGGACGAAGTGAGGCAGACATTCCTTACTCTGAACAGGGAGGGTGAGAGGTCACCTCCAAGTAGAGTGGGATCCCTCTGCCCATGGCTTTTCAGGGAGACACGTCAAAGTCACAGAATCCAAGCAAGGCTTCTGCCACCCTGGCTGTCCTCTTCTGAGGCATCAGGGGAGGGCACTTCGGAATACCAAAGGCCCCTCTTGAATAGCATGAGCTATTCAAGAAGCTCAAGTTTTGTCTCTGAAAACCTGGGGAGACTTTGTCCTTGACCTTTTTCAGAGGACTGGAGGGGTGAGAAGCAGCATGGCCAGGATCAGTCTGAGCGCTGGTATCTCAGCCAGGGTCTCCGGCCTCCTCCTGGCCCGCTGCTTTGACTCCTCTGGGGTTGGGGCCAGGACTCTCACAGGCAGCTGGTGTGGCTCAGCGATTGAGCATCGACCTATGAACCAGGAGGTCACGATTGGATTCCCAGTCAGGGCACATGCACGGGTTGAGGACTCCATTGCCCAGTAGGGGACGTGAAGGAGTCAGCCTATTGATGATTCTCTCTCATCATTGATGATTCTCTCTCTCCCCCTCCCTTTCTCTATCCCTCTCCCTCTGCAAAATCAATAAAAACGTATTTTAAAAATCAAAAAGACACGCACACCTGATGCTGATGTCCTGGCATGTAATGTATCTTCTTCTTCCCAAGGTGTCTGCTCATATGCAGACATAATGTTTATTTGGTTATGATGAGGGCAGAAGTACAGGTAGCTCTGACTTTTCACATTTATTTATGTCCTAACTATTCCTTTCTTACACAGCATGTTCCCAGTTACCGTGCAGTGGCTGCGCTCCCCCAGTGACTTGATAAGCTGTCATGTTGTTAGTCATTCTTTATTTTCCTTTTCTGTTCTCAGTGGTATCTTTCCTCTTTGTTTGTGTAGGAAGTTCTGCAGCAGTGGATCATAATGAGCTTGCCGGATGTTTTGATGATTGGCAAAGACCCGCTGTCTGGTGAGTGAAAGCCCCCCTCCCCGCCATGGGCTTGGCCAGTTCTAATGGCTCTGGGCAGCTGTTGGACACAGAGCTCCGGCTGCCAGCTTGGAGCCAGCACAGTGAAAACACGGGATCATCCCGGTGAGATTTTAAAGGATGGGTTTGTTCCTCTGGGCATGGAGCCAAGGCGCCAGCTTCAGTGGGCTTAGGGCCCGACTCATATGTGGCCTCTTGGGGGGGTCTCTCCTCCTCAGTAAATGTGGAGTCAGGGACACCTTCACAGGGTGAGGACCTTTTGGTAAGAAAGGAAGAGTCTGTGGAGGAACTCACATCTCTCTTCCACGGGGACCCTGTGATGCCCTTTTCAGTCCGTGGTGGGTCTCACCGGGAAGTCCTGGCATGTCTGCCACTGCACCCTGAGGCCCGAGAGGGCAAGGATTTCAAGCGCTAAACTCGGACATGTGCTGTGACTTTGAAAGTCCGAATGAAATGTGCTCCTGGACGTCTTCCAGAAAGTCAGAGTTAGTTCATGCTTGTCAGGTGGCTCCCTGGGGAGGTAAACAGGCGGCGGATCTCCTCCGCCACATCCTGTGCGTCTGCCTGCACCACGGCTCCCGGACCAGCACCATGTTCTCTTACCTCTGGGCCTTTGCATGTGCTGTTCCTATGCCTGCAACACTCTCGCTCACTGTGTCCTCACTTCCCCCGCTCACCCAAAAGAGGTGAGATCCTTTACGAAGCCTTCCCTGATCTCACTGTAGACTAGAGGTCCTTCTTCCGGGTTCCCTGGGTGCTCTCCAGCTCTTGTGCATTGTTGATGTTCTTGGTCTGAGCCAGAGGACTATATTATATGACAAAGCTCGCAGCAGCCGGAACACATGGGTGCCTGGAAGGGAGCTGTCTGTAGGTTTGTTTCTTCTTTGCCTGCTTAACTGTCACTGAGACAATCTTGCTGGCGGGGACCCTCTAGAGAGTGTTCTGTGTGTTTGAAACTATTCAACACCCACAATCTGGTAAATTGAAGAAAATTCCAGTTTTTCTTACCCCTGAAATCCTGAGAGATTTTCATATCAGCCTCCCATAAAAAAATGAGAGAACTTTTGCTTCTCTCCTTCTCCCCTCTCTCTCTCCTTTTCTCTCTCTCATCTCTCTCTCTCTCTCTCTCTCTCTCTCTCTCTCTCTCTCTCTCTCTCTCATCTCTCATAAGTTTCATAAGAATCTGTGTAGGGTTAAAAATCACAGGATGCCTTTGTTTGCACCACATGTTTTTATCCACTCACCCTCGTGAGAACAAACACAGCACTGCTCCACCTGAATCTCCTAGTGCCCTGTTTATCGCCCCAAAACTTATTTTAAATCATTTTTTCCATGAATATTTTTTCTAAAATTAATTCTCTACCTTTAAAACCTCGACCCCCCTGCCTCCTCACATCGTGTTAACAAAACTTAGCAAACAGAAATTCTGTCTTTTTCTAACAGTGCTGTGGATCAGATTTAGTTTTTTCTTGATGCCTGATGGGTGTGAATGAATGAATAGAATGAATGAATAAATGGCTCATGATTGTCACTGTGTGGAACTGCTGGTGCTGAGGAAGCAGAACCCTTTGCCCCTTTGCTCTTTCATTGAGCCGCCTTGGACTGTAGATTTGAGCTCATGTGTGTCTGTGTGTGTCTGTGCCTGTCTGTATGTACAGGGTTTCTAGCCTCCTCTTCGCTTATGCTCTTGCTACTACCAGTGGGCTTATCCTACAGGTGTTTCCACTTTTAATGCTATTTTCCTCTGCGGTAGCTGGGAACATGGACCCTCAGAGCTTTTGGAATTATTCCAAAGTATGGTACACTTAGACCATCTGCCGTGAACATCAAGATGTTCTGTATGAACTCTGCCTTCTGTTTCTGCTGCTCCACGCCCTCCAAACACTTTCTCTCTGGGTGTCAGCTCTCTGCTGGCTACAGCACCATATACAAGCCTGGGGGAGGTGAATCGCTGTAGGAAGAGGAGCTGGCGATGGCTGGGAGGGTCTGTGCCTGTAATATCCACCAAAGGGCTTACAAGAGGCACTTGCCTGTCATGTGGGGACTGATTGGGGGAGGGGTGTGCCAGGTTAGGGACGGTCACATGGGTTGGTGGTCGAGAGCACTGTGGCCATTGAAAGGTTTTGGTGGGACTGATTGGTGACTTTTACCCTACTATGCTCATTCCCTTTTATTTATTTTTTTTATCAAAACTGAAATGTGGCTGATCATCAGCTCAGCATGAATAGAGAAGTGAGTCAGGGTGGTGATTATATGTATTAATGACTATGGATTGAAGCCTTGGGGCCAAATGAAATGCCTCAAGTGAAAAAACAATCATAAGTCTTTGAGAATTATTCCATTTTAAACGTTGAGAAAGTTCTACATTTACCAGTACTAGCAAAGGGAAGTCTTTGACCGGAGTAGATGGATCTGCAGCACCCACCTTATTGAGAATATTGTTAAGAGTTGGATCTGGATGGTCTGCGGGGACCCTGTGTGATTTTTTTGGTCCTGTCTGATCTGCAGAGTTGAGAAGGAGCAGTTTGATAGTGTTGGTCTGGGTCTGGGGAAATCAGGCTTATTCTATGTTGGTTGTGAGAAAGTGAAATGCTATAAGCCTTTCTGCCTGGCAATTTGGCAGTAGGAAAAGTTTGAAAGATGAGTTTTCCCTAAAGAGGTAAATAAGAATCTACTTTACAAATCAGCAGCCAGGGGGTGGGGAACCTATTCACTGCCAAGGGCCATTTGGGTATGTATGATATCATTTGTGGACCCTCCCTCCCGCCTTTCTTCAGGCTGGGAGGTGACAAGGAGGGTGCTGTTTAGGTCAGTGAATGTCAAGCCCTCAGTACTGAAACTCAACCATAGTGTCTTCATCACAGAAAGGTGGTTTTTAGCTATTTCTCATTTGAGAGCTATTAGGACGCGGTCACCTATTACTCCATACACACCTTACAGCCCAGGATCTGAAATAAAGCACAGCACTCGTTCTTGGGACGCGAGTTTGTTTTCTTCATCCCAGGGGTCATTGGTAGTACCTTGGGCCATTTAGCACAGTGCAAGGGGGTGTGGGTAAGTCTTCCAAGAAAACGATGCTATGTATTTCTGTCACGATCCTTCTCCCCCAAGTAGAACAAGATATGATGAGAAAGCTAGAATACTAGAGAATTTTTTTTCCCCAAAACCACTCTGCACGCAGGCCAGCTGTCTCCATTTCAGAGATGTGAACTGAGGCTGAGGGACAGTGTACAGCTTGGTGAGGTCACACTGCTCCTGGTAACCAGGCAGGTCTAGAGCCCAGTATTCTGAGGCTGTTGATATAAGTGCCTGGCACTCGTAAGCACAGGAAGATGCATAATCTAGGAGACAGTGTAAAGAGATGAAATGTGATTCTTTGGGTCCTGTCTGATTGGCAGAGCTGAGAAGTAGCAGCTTGATAGAGTTGGTTGGGTCTGGGGAAATCGGGCTTATCATATGTTGGTTGTGAGAGAGTGAAATGGTAAAAGCCTTTCTGCCTGGCAATTTGGCAGTAGGAAAAGCTGAAAGGACGAGTTTTCCCTAAAGAGGTAAATAAGAAGCTGCTTTACAAACCAGCAGCCAGGGGCGGGGAACCTTTTCTCTGCCAAGGGCCATTTGGGTATATATGATATTATTCGTGGGCCATACTAAATTATCAACTTAAAAATTAGCTGCTATATTTGGTCGAACATTTAATAATCACATGCCTAATACCTGAAGAGGACCAGGCCAAATGATTTTGGGGGCCTTTAGGACAGGACATTCCCACCCCTGCTCTAAGCCCTGGCCTGTGTGGTTTTAGTTGGTTGGATATCATCCAGCGCACCAAAAGGTTGCTGGTTTCATTCCTGGTTAGGGCATATGCCTGGGTTTCCGGCTCTATCTCAAGGTAGAGGGTGGGGGGAATTAGCGGGAGAGGGTTTGCAGGAGGCAGCCAATGCATCTCTCTCACATTGATTTGTCTTTCTCTCCTTTCCTCTCTAAAATATTTTTTAAATGAACTGCGCTTCTTCCTTCTAAAAACCAAACAAACTGGCCACTAAGATGTTGTTTAGCATCATTTAGATTTAAACAAAGAAAACTTGAGCCTCTGGAAGGAAACTGGTTGAGTAAGTTGGTGGCCTTTGTACAAAAGTGACGCCTTATGTTGTCTGGGTTTGCTTTGCAACACTCCAGCCAAACACTGATGCTGAGGAACAGCAGGAGGAGGGCAGCGGGACAGATGTGCAGGATGTGGGCTGCATGAAGCTGGGGGTGCGTCTGGGGCTTGTCTGTTTGCAATGCTGCACGATGAACAGGTGAAGATGTGTGCGCCTCATCTTAGCGCCCACTCAGCACTTCCTGAGGAGACGCCTCTCTGCCATTGGGCTTGCTTCCCGAACACACTAACAAGAGATGCTGATGTTGACGTTCATGGATTATCATGGGAAGATATTGATGACATACTTGAGTGTGAAAGGACCACAAATACTATGTACAGAATTCCCATCTGGCTTAAACAATATACAAGCCCATATGTAGAAAACAGACTGGGGGGGGGCACCCAAGTCGAAATGATTTTTTTAGCTTTTCTGATTTTCCCCCCAAGAGCAGAGTGGTGTATCACTGGTGAGATTTTATGTGGAGATGAGTCTACTTAAATAGGTTCCTCTTTTCATTTAGCAAAGGGTATGGAGGAAATGAAGAAGATGCTGGTGCTAGTGCTGGGCTGTGCTGTCCAGGTAGGGATTGGGCAAGGGTGGGGGGGGCCTGCCCTTGCATCTTGTGTGTGGGTTTGTGGGGATAAACTCCCCCTTAGTGAGTGAGGTAGGAGGGAAGCTGCCTTCAGTCCAACATGACATGTTCCGGCTTCTGAGAGAAGGGACCACTCATTAGTTGGCAGCCGATTCTAGTCCCAGGGCACCTTTGGCAAGAAGCAAGTGGGGGTTCCTCAGCCTAGGGTGCCCTTAGCAAATTGTCCCCAGTATAGGGACACCTAGACCAAAGATCAGAAACTCCATCCTGCCTGGGGGCCCCATCTGACCCTCCCTGATTTTGGAAAAAACTTTCATGGGCACAGGACCCCACTGGATTCTTCATGTATTATCTCTGGCTGCTGGCACAGCACAATGGCAGAGCTGAGACTAAATGGCCCGCAGACTCTGAGATGTTCCTACCATCCGGCCCTTTGAAGAGGAAGGTTGTCACCCTGGAGCTCTTGACCTTATCTGGTTTAAGAGTCACTGGAGTTTGTTTAACGTGCAGATTTCTGTGCTTCAGCCCCAGCGTTTTCAACCTGATGGGCTTTTTGAAAACAAGTACCCCTGGTGATTCCTCTGTGGTGGTCACAACAACTTCTAGAGAAACCTCTGTCTAAGGGGCAAGAGGGAGGACACATTCTTGGTTATAAAGGAGGAAGCCAGAGGCTGGTGGACAGTTCATTTGGAGACTATTTCTGTGGCATTGGTGGGCCCAGGTTGTCTCACTTGCAGAATGCTTCCATTAACATGTGTTACCTCCACAGTGCGACAGGAAAGGGGAGTTTATTAACAAAATCCAACAGCTGGACATTGAGACCCAGGCCGGGATTATGGCCCATATCCGGGAGGTAGGTGTGTGGCTGGCTTTGTGGGGCTTAGCCATGGATCCCCACTCCCGTGGCAACCAGGAGGCAGACTCTCACCACCAAGGGAAAGTTTAAAGACTACATCACCCATTAGTGATTGTCCTAATTTTAGGTTTCATACACTAGACATATTGAAACTGTTTGGAAAGGTAGTCATCAGCAAGCTAAAACAAAATGAGGATAAAAAAGTAAAAAAAAAAATTAAAGCACCTCAATCAGGTCTCCGTTTGCCTCCTGTTCTTGCCTACTATGGAGCCAAGCTGGTTTTAAGTACTCTCAAGAGGTTTGGCCTCAGAATTTGATTTGCTCTGAAAATGTGCTCTGGCCCATGTGGCTCTGCTTCCCATGGCTGATCTTCCCAGGGAAAGGGTCTCCGTTTCTGTCAGTGACGTGGCAGAGACACAGGCTGCCAAGTCCCAGAAGGGCAGTCGCTGTAGACTGGGCCCTGGGGTGGAGGCGGGAGGGCTCTGCACTGAGGGCAGCCCCTCTGCCATGGACCTTGGCAGAGGTGGTCACATCAGAGAAGTGGTTTCCCTGGAAACCGGGCCTGTGGGGCAGCCACCGACCTGAAAGTGTATTTCCCTGACATCCCCCTCCCTCCAGAAAAAGCCTTGTATGATTTAGTTACCTTAGGAGAGGTGGTTCAGCCTTCAGTTCGATTGGACAGATGAGATAAAGGCATGAGAAAGACATGAGCAGGAGCACCTAGGAGCAGGTGTGGGGCTGGCAGAGGCCGCTGAACACAGAACCAACCCCAAGCCGGTGCCAGGGACAGGCTGGGCTGATGGGCACCCAGCCCCAGGCACCATGAGTGGTGGGTGCTGAGTCAGCACTGGAGCAGGAGAGGGAAGTAACTGGTCAAAGTGGAGGGGAAGTCAACATTGTCCTAAATAGGCTCAGCCATTCCTGTTAGCCTGAGGACCATTCTGCTTTTGTTAAATCTTCACCCGAGGATATTTTTCCATTGATTTCTAGAGAGAGTGAAAAGGAAGCAGGAAGAGGGGAGAGGGAGGGGAGAGAAAGACTTAGAAGTCAGAGAGAGACATCCCCTGATTGCCTCCCGCAAGGGGCCAGGCTCAAAGCACTAACTGAGGTATGTGCCCCTGACCGGGAATTAAGCCCGAGACCCTTTGATCCTGAGGCTGGTGCTCTAACCACTGAGTGAAACCAGCCGAGCAGGGTAGCAGGGTTTTTTGAGGTGCTCTCCCCCTCCAATTGCCCCTCTGGGAAATGGAAGAACTTTTGTTGGTGCACCTCACTCAGTGGATTGCCATTTGTTTCCCTTCTTGAGGCCTGAGTGCACTAACACTCACCTTCCCACACTGAGAAGACACAGACTGAAAACAGACCTTCTGCCTCCTCCGGCTGGTCTGGGGGCTCAGGTTGAGAAGGTGAGGTCAGGCCCTAGATGGTTTGGCTCAGTGGTTAGAGTGTTGGACTGCCGACCAAAGGGTCGCAAGTTCGATTCCCCGTCAAGGGCCTGTCCCTGGGTTGAAGAAGGTGATGTGGGCAGTTGGAGGAGAGGCTGCCCAGTGGGATGAGGCTGGGGCCTGTGCTCACACCCGGCGGAAAGGGGAAACCAGGTGGGCCTGTGTGGCCTGTGGGGCGGAGATACAGGCTCACCTGAAAAGTGTTTCAGGCTATGAAATGTTTCCTCAAAAAGTAATAGAAGATTGTCATGGACCCAACGTTCTGACAGAAGCGTTCTAATATTTTGCCATCTTCGCATTAGATTCTATTTTGAGAATAAGATGCTATCCCTCCTCACCCTCCACTCCCAAGGCTCACCTTGTTTGTGTGATACATGGATAGTGCGGGACTGAAATCCCTGGGGACAGTTAGGGAGCTCCCACACTGTGAGGAGCGCTGTCTGGTGTGAAGTCAGTGTCCTCCTTGAACTAGTGTGCCAGCAGCAATGGTGTGTGAGTAAAGAGCTGGGCTGCAGAGTGTGGCTGGGCTGTCTGAGGGGCCTGCCAGCCCCCCACAGACACGTGGTGGCTGAGGGTTAATAATGTCAGTGAGGTGGGTCAGCTGTGGGAGGGTTGGCCTAGGTCCCAGGGGGCGTGGCCTTGGGAGGTGGGTGCTCTCAGGGTCCCCACAGCTGCTCCCTGCCCAGCCTCAGCAGCACCCTCCCCCTGTGTCCCTTCAGGTGACCCACCACCAGGAGAGCCTGTTTGACCTGCAGAGGCTGGAGGTCCCAGACATGGCCCTGGAGGAGCTGGAGTCCCTCTCGAGGAACATGGCGTTTCAGCTCAGGAGGCTGGTGGATGAGCGAGACAGTTGCAGGGAGGTGTGTTTGCGGGTGGCCCGGCAGCTGGGGGACAGGTGGGGAGGGGTTTGGGCCTGGGGACCTAGTTATGGGCCTGGCTCCTCATGCTGACTTCCTCTCCAGCGCGCACACTGTCTGTCCTCCTGGTCCATTTTCCTTGGGGGCAGGGCGACAGCACTTTCCCTGCAGGGCCCAGTCCCCTCCCAGACACCTGCGTGAGGACAGAAGTTGAGCTTGGGGTCCCTGCTCCATTCACTCGGCCCTGCAGTCTTAGTAAATGTATCCTCGCATTTTAAAAACTCCCCCAACTTTCTCCTGCGCCCCTCCAGGCATTGCAGTCTCGGCTGCCATCTTCTCTTTTACTTTCTTCCGTCTTTTGGTCATCCTTCAGCAAATTGTAGTGCGGGCACTGTGCCAGGCACAGGAGCAAGCCGGTGACACCCCTCTGTGTGCCCTCTGTAGCTGATCCTGACCCTGACCCTGGAGCAGGACACCAGCAGCCGCTCCAGCGAGGACACGCAGCACCTGGCCGTGGAGCTGGCAGACACCAAGGCCAGGCTGCGCAGCATCAGGCAGGAGCTGTGAGTCCCCCAGCGACCCCGTTCTTTCTGTCCTTGTGCCCTGTGTCACCACACCTGCTAGCACCTGTGGTTCACTGCCATGCGGGGCAGCAAATTCGGGCTCTCTCACAAGTGCCCTGGAGTGGTCTGGGCTCTGCTCTGATCCTGGTCCCTGTTGGGCCCTGGGTAGTCCGCTCCATCCCCTCCTCTCCCCTCCCAACCCCGGGCCTTCACAGCAGGGTTGTGCTGGGCCTTTAGGGCTCCTGCCAGCCCAGACATGGCAGGCTCAGAGCTGCAGCCTGCTGCTCACCCTCAGGCCCAGTGTGGGTGCTCTTGGCTGGAGGGAGGATGTGACTCTCCTGTCCTGTCTGGTGGGCCTGCTCCCCCTTTCCTGCAGCTGGTGATGGCACCATGCCTGGTATCTCAGGAGCTGCCTACCTTCACCTCACCGCCAGTGGGCCTCGCTGCCTGCCTGGCTGTGGGCTCCTTCCCTGTCCCGCACCCTGAGAGGAAAGTTCAGGTCTGTGGTGTGGTCTGAGAGCAGGCATTGAAAACTTAAAGCTCACCTTGGAGTCGGGAGCGTTTTTGCAGCCCCGGGTGCAGACGCCTTCCTCACGCCCAGAAGCCAGGTCCCCTCTCCTTCCCCGCTGGGGTCTCCCAGGTGGTGGGCTTTCCGGGTGCTTCTGAGGAAGCCCATACCACATCCTCCCATCGCCCCCAGGAAGGAGAAGACGGAGCAGCTGGCAGACACCCGGCATGAGGTGGACCATCTGCTGCTGGAGCTGCAGGAGTCCGATCGCTATGTGAGCGGGAGGCCTGTCCTGTGGGGGTGGCTGGGGGGCTAGGGCGCCCCAGTCACCGTGGCCCCAGGTCCAGGAATGTGATCTGGGACCTCTCCTTCCCGCTCAAAGCAGCGCTGCCTGAGAGTCAGTTGTCCTGGGAGCTGCTGTGGGGTGACATGCTTCAGTGACAGCATATGGGGCTCCCCCTCGGGGGTCTGCACATGGACCAGCTTGGCCGCCCTTGGCTTATCCTGGGGCTGCAGGGACTTGGGCCTTCCCCAGCCCCGAGGGTGCCCTGAGCCAGGTCCCCTGCCTTTGCCCACCTCCCAGAACATGGAGCTGGCGGCCAGCGCCCAGTCTGCTCGTGATGCCCTCTCTGAGCTGGACTCCCTGAGGGAGAAAGCGAGCAGCGTGAAGAGGCTGGAGTTGGAGGTGAAGGGCCTCAGACAAAATCAGAAAGACGCAGACTTCTATGCAGCCCGCATGAAGGTGAGCCCAGCCAGGGCAGGCAGCCAGCGGCACTTGTGTCCTGGAAGAGGGGAGAGGGGCCGTGATGCCTCCCCAGCTGGCCCTCTCCCTGCACCCCAGCCAATCTGCAGGACCCCTGGGCTCCCTCTGTTAGTGGAAGGAACAGGGTTGGGAATGTGGTTGAAGGGCCTCTTTCTTTTAGGGCTTTTCCTTCTCCTCCTTCATGCCACAGTGATGACTTTCTAGTCACTAATCTTTTTTTAAGAGTCCTTGTAATTTCTGTGGCTAAATCTTACCAGGACTATTTTCTCATCTGTAACACAGAGGTAACTGTACTAGTCCGTGAGGTTTTCACAATGAAAGAGGTAAGATACCTGGTATTTGGGCAAGTCCCATATTAAGCTCTCTGTGGTGTAGCCTACTCGGATCCTTAGGTTATGGGTCTGATCAGGGGAGGGTGTTAGGATTAAGGGGGGACAGAACCAAGAACCAGGCAGGGTTACTGGCCCTCTGAGCACGCAGCCGACTGCTTCATGTCAACAGCGGGTTACAGACCCTCTCCTTGAGGATTTGGGAATGTTGCCTCTTCTGCTGAGTCCGGGGTTTAGAGGCAGTCTGAGGGAGCTGGGTGAAATCAGGATGGCAGCGCACAGTGCCGGGCCTGCTGGATGTAAGAAATCATCCCCGCTGCCAGCAGGAAGCTTGTGAGGGGAACACAGGTCTGCAGCACAGGCTGACCCTCTCCTGGCCACGCTGCTGGTAGGCAGGTGCGCAGGGGCAGGCGGTTTGGCCGGAGACCTCAACATGCTCTCCTGCTGCAGACGGGCCAGGTTGGGGATGGCTGTGGTCCAGGTTTGGTGGTTCCTCAGACCTACTCAGAGCGTGGCTGTTCCCAGGAATGTAGATGGCGTGCTCTCCTACCCCCTGTGGTGAAGGCGCCCTGGGTGCTGTGCCAAAGCAGCCTGGCCCAGGCAGGGGTCGGGTGGGAGGCCAGCTCTCAGCCTTGTCCTGGAAATGGTCCCCGGGCCCTGCTGGTGATGAAGGGCATCCATCTGCAGCACAGACCGGTGTGGGGCATGGGCACCCTCACTCACTGGAAATGCCACAGGTGGGAGCGTTACAGAAGGTCATGTGCAAGCTTCCCCAGACTGCTGCCTCCGCAGCCTCCTGCACACTGGGGACCTAAGGCAGCCCCCACATCTCAGCCGACAGTCTGCCCCAGGGATGGGGTTGGGTTTCAGGGCTCAGCCTCTGTCTCCGTGTCTTTTCCGGGCCTGTCCAGGCAGCCTCGCTCAGTCATGCATACACGGTGACTGAAGGTCTGTGTGGCACCAGGAGCAGGGGATGGAGCACAAAGCAAGACTGGCTCCCTGCACTCGGGAGCTTCTGGGCTTTTGCAGGGTTTCACATGGAAACCCCTTTTCCATGTTCTCAAGGTGCGTGCCTCTGGATAAGAGCAGCAACATTTTTCATATTGATTAATAATTTTGCTGTGAAACTAGTAATGCCTTAAACTTGGCGTTAGTAAATGAATAACAAGAGAAACAGCGTGGTCCGTGGAGGCCAGGCCACATAGAGGATGAGTCACACTGTTCTCTGAGGCCTGTGTGCCGGGGCCCAGGGAGCAGCGAGGACAGTGCTCGCGCCCGCAGGCTTACATCGCAGTGGTTCCAACAGCCCTGCAGGCTGTGCGCAGGCCTCCCTCAGCCCTGCTTGGCCAAGTTTCCTGCGTGCAGCTCGTGCCCCTGAGGGCAGGGGCAGGGTCCTGTCCCACTGCATGCCTGGGGCTGGCACACACAAGGCACTTGGTAGTGACCTCACAAGTCACGTAAAAACCATCTCATCATGAAAAGACTTGCAGCCTGGGGAGAAAAACAGGGGAATCGGAGGTTTTGTCTCCTTTGGAATGGTGACAGTGTCGGGTGTGATGGGCAGCGGAGCAGAGAGCCCAGCACGACTGTCACGTGGACACCCACCAGGCAGGGTCTCTCCTATGGGTACACGGGGAGCCACAGACAGCCCGGGTGCCCTCCCTGAGAGCCCGTCCAGTGTCAGCACTGATAAGCACATAAAAGGGGAGGGTGTCAGTGCCACAACCTGAGGAGAGAGCCTTGGGCGCCCCTAGGCACAGTGAGAAGTGGGGGTGCACTAGGTGGTCCTTGAATTCCCTCTGCCAACAGTCCCACCTCTGCTGCCCGGGTCCGGGGTGGAGAGAGAGTGCCTGGAAGTCCCTCTGGTTGTTCTTGACTGAAATTCCCAACACCGGAGGGCAGACTTGTGGGTGCGCTGAGCAGCCAGCTGGGCCTGTCTCTGCCCCTCCAAGAGGGAAGGCCCTTAGCTTCCTGGGCAGGGCTTGCTCCAAGAGGCGGAGGCTCAGCAGGCACAGTCCCAGCTCTCACTCCACTTGCTGGGTGTGGGGCAAGCCTTGTCCCCGTCCATCACAGGAGTGGTGGTCCAGGCGCCTCTGAGCCCCTCGTGCCCTGGCACCGTGTGGCATCGATAGGAAAATGTTTCTAGTGAGCTTATCCCAGGGAGTTCTGTCCACAGATGGGGCCCCTGAATCGGATCATGCAGGGAGGGGCAAGACAGGTAGGAGCTGGGTTTAAGATCGGCCTCGGGACTGGTGGTCTCACACTCTCTGCCTCTTCCAGGCCCAGCCTTTGCCACTTTAGGACTCGGGCACAGCTTCTTGCCATCTGTTCTCTCACTTCTGCAGTGCTGGGCTGTGTAAAGCAGGTTTAGATATTTCTGCTGCCTAATACATGGGGCACATGGGAACAGTAGCTATAAACCATCTAGGTCCACGCTATACTCTGCTTCTGGACACTTGTCCATCCCTGTTGTCTCCAGGTCCTTCAGGGCCCAACTCACATGGCACCTCTGATCCCCCTCATGGCGTGATTCAGCTGACAAGTGTCTTTGAATATATCTTATTGATTTTTTACAGAGAGGAAGAGAGAGGAATAGAGAGTTAGAAACATCGATGAGAGAGAAACATCGATCAGCTGCCTCTTGCACACCCCCCACTGGGGATGTGCCCGCAACCAAGGTACATGCCCTTGACCGGAATCGAACCTGGGACCCTTGAGTCCGCAAGCCGACGCTCTATCCACTGAGCCAAACCGGTTTCGGCTCTTTCTTTCTTTCTTATTTTTTTGAACAAAGGTGAAGAACGCTTCGCGTGGAAGTATTTCTGCGAGAAAGCCTGGCAGGACAGGACACAGGGGTATGCGGGCCAGGACAGTCCATTGACCAGAAAATCCAAAGGATCTGTAGTGGCTCTGACTAGCGCCCTTCCTTTAAGAAACAGGAAGACAGGGCAGTTTAGCTCGGGTGCCCCCTCTCCCTCCCCCCCAAACCCCCACCCACCACCACCACCACCACCACCACCACCACCACGGGGCCGACCAGCGGCACCTGAGTAGCGACTCCAGAGGTTTCCAGAATGAACCGAGTTCCGGGAGCCAGCAAAGCAGCAAGGAAAAGACGATATAAAAACGGCCGCCAGGTGGCGCCCGAAAACCAGCGAGGACGTCAGCGGGCCGGCTCCTGGGCCTTGGGCCCTCCTGGGAAGGCGCCCCGCCACCCGCTATTGGGGCGGGGGGGGGGGGGGGGCGGGGAAGGGGTGGTGGTGTGTGTGGCGGGTGTGTGAGTGTGGCGGTGGCCGATCTCCTCTCGGACCCCCACCTCCAGCCGAACCCTGGCGGGTGGCGGGCGGCGGGCGGCGGGGCGGCGGGGCGTCCGCCACCTGGTGTTTCCCCAGAAGGCCCCGCGCGCTGGCCGCGGAAGGGGGACTGGAAAAGTTTTTTTTTTGGGGGGGGGGAGGCGGCGCGGGAGGGGGGAGCGTGACAGAGGACCGAGAGGACGTCCCCAGAACACTCTTTTCGGCCTGGGACCCTAAACACCAAAACCCGGGGGACTCTGAAAGCCTGAACGTGGCGAGTATTCACAGGGGAATCCTTTTCTCGTTTTCTGTCTCCTTTCAGTTTCGTTTCTTTTCTTTTTTAATTTCACTTTTGGAATTGAATTTATGGGGGGAGACATCGGTTAATAAAATGGTACAGGCTTTACAATGGAATACAATAGGATAAAATGAAACGTGTACATACAGAAGAAGCTTTGCACTGTGGATGAAAAGGGGCCACAGGCTAACCCGGCCTGTGTGGCAGCCTGGCCTGGCCTTGCAAACTCAGGCACCTAAAGTGACCACCCAGGCCGTTCTGAAATTAAAAAAAGGAAAAATATATATATATTTAAAGTAAAAAGCAGTTCATAGTGGGTAATCACGCCCTAGGCCCGGTATCTTCCCTGAGAGAGAGACAGCAACTTTGAACTTACTGGTAGGTAGCTGAGCCTATTGTGTTTCTATGCCTCTAGGATCCCATTTCTTTGGACTAGTGAATGTCAAGATAACTAGTCACTTCCCTTTTTCCCAGTGCCCTCGGGGCACAGCCCAGGGTCCCTCCCAGGGCAGAGACCACAAATTCCCTCCTTGTAACTGTTGTCTTGTTAATTGTTGACCTCTCACTATCATTTTACATCTTATCCAATCATTCCTTTCTCCCCCCCCCCCCCCCGCCCCTCCCCCTTGCTTTCTCCCACCTCCGTCATCTATCACCAGTGGATCTCATGGAACCCACTGGCTGGTCAACATCGGGAAAGAGTGTAGAAGAACATGGTTTGAAACCACTTACATCTCTTCCTTGTATGGTGATTTATAAAAATAGGTCAAAGACAGACATGCTTGCTTGTGGACTTTGGGCTTTGCTGTGCTGTGTATCTATGCAGAGGCAGGTTGCTCTTAAACTCCTATGCGGTCGAGTTAAGCTTACCCCTTCACCCCTGGCCTGGCCTGGCCTGGCCTGGCCTGCAGACTTCGTTAGCTAGGGTTTGGAAAGGCCTCTTCCCTGCGTTGAATAGAAGACATTTTAATTCCTTGAGATTCTGCTTCCCAGCAATTGCCGCCAGTCTGGTTCAAATAAACTCATCACAAAAATTCTTTACAGGTTTGAATGTTTCTCAGGTTAATGGTATGGAACTCCAAGAAAACACACACACACATCACACATACAACATGCGGTTGTATGTCATGTGGTTGTGGATTTTAGCATGACTCGCCTTATGAATGACAAGAAAGTGTGGGGGCGGGGGGAGGGGGTGCCCCGTAGTATGTGTGTTTCAAATGAGGTGAATCTGGATGAGTCCTTTCCATGAAACGTACAAAATCAATCAATTTGGCCCTGGACCGGCGGCTCAGTTGGCTAGAACATCGTCCCTTATGCCACTGATTGTGGGTTCGATCCCCAATCAGGGCACATACAGGAAGCAACAGAGCCCTGGCCGATGTGGCTCAGTTGGTTGAGCGTCATCTCGTGCATTGAAAGGTCACCGATTCCTTTGCAGGTCGGGGCACATGCATGCCCAGGTTTCGGGTTCAATCCCCAGCTGGGGTGCATATTGGAGGCAACTGATAGGTGTTTCTCTCAAACAGGCTAGGGCAAAAACATATATATATATATATAATAACATACACACACACACACACACACACACATACATACATATACACACACACACATACATTATATATATATATATATATATATATACACACACACATATATATATGTATATGTATACACACACACACATCCATATATACATATATATTTTATATATTTAAAAGCTAGGGACGAATGAATAAACAAGTGGAACAACAACTCTCTCTCTCTCTCCCCGCCCACCCCCCTCCCTCTCCCTATTCCTCCTCCTCCTCTCCCTTCCACTCTCTCTTTAAACAAACAAACAAACAAATGACCCTAGCCGGTTTGGCTCAGTGGTTAGAGCGTCAGCTTGCGGACCGAGGGTCCCGGGTTTGATTCCGGTCAAGGGCACATGCCCGGGTTGCGGGCTCGATCCCCAGTAGGGGGTGTGCAGGAGGCAGCCCACCGGTGATTCTCTCTCATCGTGGATGTCTCTATCCCTTTCTCCCTCTTCCTTCCTTCCTCTCTAAAATCAATAAAGATATATTAAAAAAACCAACAACAACACAAATGTATTATTCCACCTTTATGTAGTAAAAAGTATACTTGTACAATGTTTTGTATCTGTATTTCGTGTTGTTAAAACAGTGAAATGAAAACGGGGGTGGGGTGGGGTGGGGTGGGTGGGGTGTTGTGGGGTTGGGTGGGGTGGGGGCGATGGGGAGGAGGATGAAAGGGAGGGGTTGACCTTAGCCATTTCAAAATGGCGGCTGCCAAGTCACTGGAGCTAAAATGGCGGCTGCCTAAACTCCCTTCTTTTTTCTTTTTGTGTAATATATATTTTTATTGACTTCAGAATCAATCAGGAAGGGAGAGGGAGAGATAGAAACATCCACGATGACGAGAGAGAATCATGGATCGGCTGTCTCTTCCACGTCCTCTACTGGGGATCGAGCCCACAACCCAGGCAGGTGCCCTTGACCGGAATCGAACCCGGGGACCCTAAGGGCCGCAGGCCGACGTCGGCTCTACCCACTGACTGAGCCAAACCGGCCAGGGTCACACCTACTTCTTTTACTTAGGTGGGTGCAGGATAGATAGTTAACAGGCAACAACACACATGATAAGCAATAACAATGAAGGAATCTATGGTCTCTGTCCTGGCGCCTCACCGATGATGTTTCTGTCGCGCCTCTCTCTCTCTCCTCTCCCGCTCCCGCTCCCTTTCTCTCGGAAATCAATGAAAATGTACTAAATTAAAAAAAAAAAAGAATGAATAAAACAAAGTGAAAAAACAGCCATTCTCCGGAGCATTGTCCCAACCCCTTGAGATTCTGCTTCCCGGCCAGTGTGGACAGTTTGGCTCAAGTAAAGTCAAAAGTTCTCTACAGGTTTGAATGTTTTTACGTGAACACGACGTGTACACCTGCTGGCTTCTGAGGGCGAGGCAACAGAATCAGTCATGAGGTCTGCTGTGAAACTGTAGAGGAGTCTGTTTTTGCTGTCAAAAGCCAGATCACCCTTAGGAAGAGTGTAGAAAAACCCAAATGGGATTTACAAAGAGGAAACAGACAGAGTCGAGCATAGGGATGCTCCGAGGACTGTGAGAGGGTATCTTCCCCTCTCCTCACTCATACTGCTTTCGGAAAAAAATGAAAATGACCCTAAGAGGTGAAGGTACTGAAACTCTCGGAGAGACCGGGCCGGCTGTAAAGCGGACGATGGAGAGGTCTGGCCAGTCCCTGGCACCACGGGGTTGCATGCTACCCTGCCTGCCTGCAGCTAGACCCGTTTTCCCCATTCCCAGGGAAGTGAATGGAGAATGAGGCCTTCTCAGATCCGTGTGTCTTTTTGCATACACGTGAGCCCTTACGACTCTCAGAAATGACCCTCCTGAGCTCTAGGCTCCCTGCAAACTAGATCGCTCTGTAATGGCTGCAGAGCCTCAGAGAAAAACATGCTCAGATAGAAGGACACATCTCCAGAACAGGCGAACGGACTCGTTAGCCCATTGCCAACGCTCGCCAGTCCTCGAGGACTTAGAACAGCACTGTCCCCCTTTGACGACGCGGTCGGTACAGGGTCGGAGGTGTGTGGCTCCAGAATATCAAAGCGCAACACATCCTCTTACCGCCTCAACGCTTCCCATGCTGGGTTGAGGGAGGGAGGGAGGGACAGGAGAGAGGAGAGAAGAGAGAGAGAGAGAGAGAGAGAGAGAGACAGAGACAGAGAGAGAGAGAGAGAGAGACAGAGAGAGAGAGAGAAAGACAGAGAGAGAGAGACCGAGGAGAGAGACAGAGAGAGGAGAAACATCCATGGTGAGAGAGAATCATGGATCAACTGCCTCCTGCACCCCACCCCCCCACCCCCCCTCAACTGGGGATGGAGCCCGAAACCTAGGCAGCTTCCCTTGACCGGAATCGAACCCGGAACCCTTCAGTCCGCTCTATCTGACGCTCTATCCGCTGAGCCAAACCGGTTAGGGCTTAAACTGCCTTCTTTGACAGAAAAGATGACTTGTTTATTCCCACACAACTGTGGACGAAAAGGGGCCCACGTGCTAACCTGACGGGGATCAGGGAAGACCTGCATGGCGGACTCGAAAACTGAAAGGCCTCAAGCGAGCACAGGGATGGTCTGAAGGGAGCCTGTAACTAAGAGCAGTTGTGGTGGGTAGTCAAGTCCTAGGCCGGAATCTTCCCTGACAAGGTCTGCGTTTACCTTAACGGTCCTTTTGCATCTAAGACAACATACCTCTGAAATGAATGTCAGAGGAACTTGTAATTTCGCGCGCGCGCGTCCTCCCCCCGCCCCCCCCCCCCCCCCACACACACACACACACACAAGAAAATGAAGTGATGGAAAAAGATATTGAAGTTTATCGTGAATTTTGGTTTGAGGAAGCCACCAATTTGGCAACCACAGTTGATATTCAGATGAAGCTCCCTGGGATCTTCCCCGCAGACCTCAGCAAGGGACCCTGGAGTCTCAGCCTCTCAGCCGACCTCTGAGAGTTGCTATAAAGAAGCTGTAAGAAGTGTTCCAACAGTGGAACACATGATTCCAGAACTGAAAGAGAGAGTCTCAGAACAGCACCTCAAAGCTCTTAAATGCTGATCTCTGGTCCCCTCTGTCATGGGGCAGCTCCAACAATTCAATACACCGGAGGAGCACCATGCTGACATGTACAGAAGCGACTTATCCAGTCCTGCCTGACGCACTCTCAGCCGAGCCGCATTGTTGGAGAATCAAGCGGAAGCACAGAGGAGAACATATAGAGCAGGGGTCCTCAAACTTTTTAAACAGGGGGCCAGTTCACTGTCCCTCAGACCGTTGGAGGGCCGGACTACAGTTTAAAAAAAAAAAAACTATGGAGGCCACGCGCCCCTGGGTCCGGGTGAAGCCGTGCCCCTGGGTCCGGGCGAGACCAAAGCAGAGGGAGTCGGACCTGCATTACCACCATTTGTCCACCATCCAGAGCTGAAAAGTCAGTGCCGACATGTACACATAAGGAACTGGTGGACATTGAAATTGGGTCTCAAAAGAACTGTTGGTCCAGAAAGAAACTCACTACAGACTGATTCATTTGCCTGTCAGCATAACTATTATTGCTCGTCTCACATTCGGTTCTTATAAGTATATCTCTAGTGACACATGATCTCGCTCATCTAGGGAAATGATGAACAACATAGACTGATGAACAAGAACAGACCCAGAAACAAGGAGGCATCGATCGGACTGTCGGGCCTCAGAGGGAGGGTAGGGGAAGGTGGGGGTAGGGGGGAGAGATCAACCAAAGGACCTGTGTGCATGCATGCATACGAGCCTAACCGATGGTTAAGGACAACAGGGGGGTGGGGGCATCCGAGGGGAGGGGTGTGGGATGGGAATGAAGGGATGAGGACAAATATGTGACACCTTAATCAATAAAGAAATTTAAAAAAAAAAAGAAAGAAAGAAATGAAAGGAACATAGCAAATTAAAAACATTTATGGCAAGAGTTCTTTACTGTAGTGACCTTAATGTTTGTACAATAAATAAAGATCAATAAAAGGAAGAAAAAAAAAAAAAAAACTATGAACAAATTCCTATGCACACTGCACATATCTTATTTTGAAGTAAAAAAAAAAAAAAAAAAAAAAAAAACGGCAAAAACACCCGCATGTGGCCCGCGGGCCATAGTTTGAGGACGCCTGATATAGAGCTTCCACCCACCACTTTTGAAGCCCTCCGCCTGCCACACATCAAGTTTTTTTCCTAATGTTTATGCATTGCTAAAGGTCCCACGTACTCTCCCTGTGATGAAGGTTGAGAATGAACGCTATGAAAATGGGCGAAAGCGTCTCACAGCATTACCCCGAGGAACGCTTTGACAGACCAAAGGTCCAGTAGCTTAGCTTTGCTTAACATACATGTTGATATGAGACATGATTTGGATTGAATGGTGGACACGGACATCAAACTCTATACAACTAAGTCAGAGCTCCCTCCAGATAATTCCGAAAGTGTCGGAAATACCCGAGAGACTTTTAAAATAAATGTGCTTTCTCTTCTATTTGATACTGGGGGAAAATCTAAGAAATTTGAGAACAGAGAAGAGCTGTAAGATAGATAGATATATATATCTATCTATGTAGGCCACTTAATCACTGGAAAGCTTGAGTACATTAGCCATTGATAATCTGTTTGAACTCTCATGCTTTCGAGAACTGACTGTTCTTCCAGAGGATGGCGTTGAAAGGGCCACCACGTTGCACTTCTGCGTGATCCCTGCTAATGGCACTTTGGAGTTGTTTTGGTGAGGTCATTGTAGACATAACATTTATTATCACTGTGGATCCAGTTGTTGGGTATTGAGTTATCAGGTCTTGGAAGAAATAAATTTTGAGAAGGTGTGGGAGGAATCTGTTTCATAAAATTGTACAATGAAGGTCATGACTAACCTTTTTTTAAAAATAAAAAAATATTTTATTAATTTTTTACAGAGAGGAAGGGAGAGGGAGAGAGAGTTAGAAACACTGAAGGAAGAACCCGCCATTGTTCCACCCACATATCTTCATAAGATAAGCTTTTTAACAAGTAAATGTCGAACGCTTCCGTTCCACGGTCAAGACAGGATCAGAGGCCATGGCTACCGACAACAGATCTGTCTGTTCCAGTCTGTCTTTTTTTCACAATGACATCTACAGCCGCGTCTTGATCTGTAAGCGAGACCTAGACAACCTCCAAAAAAAAAAGTGTTTTGTAGTTTATCTCAGAAGAAGACAGAAAACATTGCTGTTATTTTTGGTGAAGAAACTCAATTTTGTACAGTTTGTTTCAACGTAAATAAAATGTGAATTTGTTTACATAAAAACATAAACAGTGAGATAACAACGGGGGGTGGGGGTGAGAGGATAAAAGGGAGGGGTTGACCTTTGACGTTTCAAAATGGCGGCTGCCAAGTCCCTGCAGCCACAATGGAGGCTGCCTAAACTCCCTTCTTTGACCGAAAAGATGACTTGTTTATTCCCACACAACTGTGGACGAAAAGGGCCCACGTGCTAACCTGACGACCTCAGGGAAGGCCTGCACACGGCGGACTCGAAAACTGAAAGGCCTCAAGCGAGCACAGGGATGGTCTGAAGGGAGCCTGTAACTAAGAGCAGTTGTGGTGGGTAGTCAGAGTCCTAGGCCGGAATCTTCCCTGACAAGGTCTGCGTTTACCTTAACGGAACCTACGGTCCTTTTGCATCTAAGACAACATACCTCTGAAATGAATGTCAGAGGAACTTGTAATTCCGAGTGCGCCACCTCCCTCCCCCCCCCCTCCCGCTATACACACACACACACACACACACACACACACACACACACACACAACTCAAACACAAGCAAATGAACCTGGGCGCCAGCCAGGACAGAGACCATAGATTCCTTCATTGTTATTGCTATCATGTGTATTGTTGCCTGTTAGTTAACTATCTATCCTGCACCCACCTAAGTAAAAGAAGTAGATGTGACCCTGGCCGGTGTGGCTCAGTCAGTGGGTAGAGCCCACGTCGGCCTGCGGACCTTAGGGTTCCGGGTTTGATTCCGGTCAAGGGTACAGGCCCAGGTCGTGGGCTCAATCCCCAGTAGGGGGCAGCCAACGACCGGTGATTTGTCTCTCACCGATGATGTTTCTGTCTCTCTCTCCTGCTCCCTTCCTCTGGGGAATCAATGAAAATGTACTAAATTTAAAAAAAAAAAAAAAGAGAAAGGAAAGGAAAGGAAAGGAAAAAGAAAGAATAAGACAAAGTGAAAAAACAGCCATTCTCCGGAGCATTGTCCCAACCCCTTGAGATTCTGCTTCCCAGCCAGTGTGGACAGTTTGGCTCAAGTAAAGTCATAAAAGTTCTCTACAGGTTTGAATGTTTTCCCATGAACACGATGTATACACCTGCTGGTTTCTGAGGGCGGGGCAACGGAATCAGTCCATGAGATCTGCTGTGAAACTGTAGAGGAGTCTGTTTTTGCTGTCAAAAGCCAGGTCACCCTTAGAAAGTGTGTAGGAAAAACAAAAACAGAAATGGGATTTACAAAAGAGAAAACAGACAGAATCGAACATAGGGATGCTCCGAGGACTGTGAGAGGGTATCTCCCCTTCTCCTCACTCATACTGCTTTTGGAGAAACGGAAATGACCCTAAGAGGTGAAGGTACTGAAGCTCTTGGAGAGATAGACCGGGGCTACTTTACCCGTTCTTAACCCTACCCAAACAAGTCTCCTCTCCCTCTCCCTCGGAGTCAAGCTTGTGTACCAACAACGGTAGGTAGCGGTACCTAACCGACCGACGATGGCTGTTTTAAAATCAGATCCTGTCCCCTTTCAACGAGGGCATGTGACAGGGCAACTATCGTTTACTGGTCAAATCGGCCCCAATTCACCTGACAGGGAGAGAGAGCTTTGTCTTTGTCTGTCTGTGTGTTTGTCTTTAAGCCAGTGATGCCAACATATGTTGGTTGTTGGTTTTTGGTGCGTGCGTGCGTGCGTGCGTGCGTGCGTGCGTGTTGGTTGTTGTTTTTTTTTTTAAGAAGGCTCATGTGTATGTAGACTTCAATGAGCCAGATACTGAACCAAAAGGGGAGAATGATGATTTTTAAAAAGGGAGCATCCCGAGAGGAATCTCATCTTGATACCGACTGAACGTATGTGTGCCAACCGTCTTTTCTGCATGATGAACTTCCAGGAGAGCCCGAGCGACCCGATTCATGGGGGACCTGCCATGCTCAGAATGGCCCCAAACGGTCCCACCCAGAGGCTGGCAGAGACGCCTCTCACTCTCGGCTCGGTACCCATGCCTCTCTGTAGATGCGGTACCTTGAGAGTCCCCTTTTTTGGGGTACATACTCCCCAACACTTGGGGGAGAAATTAGACTCAGGGGGTCCCACCAGAAAAAGGAAAAAAATTAAAAGGTAATCTTCCTTGGCAACCTAGCCTGGCCCCCGCTATAAAGCGGACGATGGAGAGGTCTGGCCAGTCCCTGGCACCACGGGGTTGCATGCCACCCTGCCTACCTGCAGCTAGACCCGTTTTCCCATTCCCGGGGAAGTGAATGGAGATGAGGCCTTCTCAGATCCGTGTGTCTTTTTGCATACACGTGAGCCCTTACGACTCTCAGAAATGACCCTCCTGAGCTCTAGGCTCCCTGCAAACTAGATCGCTCTGTAATGGCTGCAGAGCCTCAGAGAAAAACATGCTCAGATAGAAGGACACATCTCCAGAACAGGCGAACGGACTCGTTAGCCCATTGCCAACGCTCGCCAGTCCTCGAGGACTTAGAACAGCACTGTCCCCCTTTGACGACGCGGTCGGTACAGGGTCGGAGGTGTGTGGCTCCAGAATATCAAAGCGCAACACATCTTCTTACCGCCTCAACGCTCCCGATGCTGGGTTGAGCAGAGAGGGGTGATTGTGGAAAAGCACCTAATTAGGCGGGCCGGGGGGGGGGGGGGGGGGGGGGGGGGGGGGGGGGGGGGGGGGGGGGGGGGGGGGGGGGAGCGCGGCGGCGGCGGGGAGGGGGGAGGGGCGCCGCCGGAGTGTGTGTGTGTGTGTGTTGTGTGTGTGTGTGTGTGGACAAAGTAATCGCCAAAGATGGTCTGAAATGAAAACTCTGTCACTAAAAGCAGTGGCTGGCAGGTAGCCATTTCCTAGGCTAGAATCTTCCCCACCTTGACAAAAGTCAACCTTTATCTTCACTGAGCCCGTCTATTGTCTTTTGCCCAATAGGACAACTGTATTCCTTTGGAATGTCAGGGGCACGCCCGTGTTTCCAGGCCCCTCTGGGCAGGACCAGACTCCTTGTTATCCTTATCATTGTTGACTGTTCATATTTGTCTCAAATACACTCACAGGAATCGAGTCAGCTTCCCACCTGCCTGCGTGATTCCCCCCTAGTCCCCCTTTATCCCCTCTTCTCCCCCCCCCACCCCCCGCCCCCCGGCCCCAGTCCCAGAGGCCCAGGTCAGCACTTAGAATGAAATCCCTTCACCTGAGGGATGAGAGGAAGGGAGCTGGGGCGGGGGATGGGGAGTAGGGGGTGGGGTAGGGAACAAGCTGGAGGAGAGGAGGTCAGGTCAGGGCGGGCCCGGCGATTCATTCCAATGGATCTCACTCCAAGGCTTCATTCAAATGCAGAAAGCTCTCCGGTGACATCAGGGCCTCGGACCTCGCCTCGGGCTTCTCTGACTCCCCCACCCTCAGGCCGCAGCTCACCAACTTCAGGGAGGGAGGATGTTTGAGAAACCGGCCTGTCCGGGTGGAGAAGAGTGCCCTCCATCTGCCAACCCAGAAACCAGCCCTCACCTCACCCGTTTGGGAATCACGCGAGGGGGTGGGGAGCGGGAGGGAGGGGTTTGGGGGGCATGAGTCCAGGGTCCAAGGCGAAGGTAAACAGTAGATCTCGGTGTCTTTAGATTCCCTAGGAGGAGAGACATAGGTAGGAGTGGAGCAATGAGTGTCCCGGGAGGCCTGGTAAGGGATGATTTGATTCAATAACCCCGGGTCACTCACTGACCGGCCAGCACAGTCTGCTCCAGTTGCCGGTTTTTGTCATCCATCCACCCCCCACCCCCGCCCCGCGGGGGGCCCCCCCCCCACACCCTCCCTCCCACACCGTTCCAAGTGTGCCATTCACGACAGACACCCTTTTATATTCATCTTTAATGGGTGGGTGGGTGGGTGGGTGGGTGGGTGGATGGATGGGTGGGTGGGTGGATGGATGGATGGATGGATGGATGGATGGATGGATATGTTGGATGGATATGTTAACATCCAAAAACATTCAAATCTGTGGAGAGTTTCTGTGAGTTCATTTGAGGCAATTGCTGGGAGGGAAGCAGATTCTCAACATATTGGAATAACGCTCCCTCCCTCCCTCCCTCCGCCCCCCCGCCCACCGCCCCCCGCCACACCCGATTTCCACGGGAAATCCTCAGTCTCATATCACACATTCACTGGTCATTTCACTCGCTGCCTCCCCCCCATGTAAAAGAGGAAGAAAAATGGACAAACCTGTTTGAGCCCCACAGGCAGCAACTGTGAATGAAGTGCGCGCACATGTATGTGTGCGTGTGTGGCATTTGTCAACAACGTAAGAAATATTCCAACCTGTGAAGAATTTTTCTGAGTGTCTGGAGCCAAACTGTCCACAAATGTCGCTCGCTCGCTCGCACGCCGGGAAGCACAATCTCAATGGTTGCAGATAATGTTCCAAAGAATGGCAATGTCGCCCCCCCCCCCCCCCCCCCGCACCTTATTTTATATACACTCCAATCCAAAGTGGAGACCGTACGTGGGTGACATGAAATCCACTGGTGATATTCTACGGGAGCGGGAGAAAGCAAAGTCAAATGATGGACAAATACTTCTTGTAGCTAGGTGGGTGTAGGCTAGTTCATAGTCAATCATGAACTCAGTAATCATGACGGGATCTGTGATATTCACAGAACCGTGCCTGTGATTCCAGGGGTCTGGAAAAGATGGAAAATCCCTTTGACATTTCAAAGACGTGTGATCATGGATTTCAGAAAGAAGGAAAGCGATAGGCAGGCTCTGTCAGGGAAGATGCCGGCCTAGGACCGACCGGATCACCCACCCCAAACTGATTTTAGTCTGTAAGGCCACCACGCATGGCCTCCCCTGAGCTTGTCCTCTCATTGGGCAAACCTTGTTGACTCTAAAGTCCTGATCCCGAACCCCCGGGAGGGAGTTGTATTAAAAATCAAGCTAAAGGAGTGTGAATGTAAACTGTAGGCTTATCAGAGGTTCAAAGGAGGTCTGTGCTTACCACCATTAAAAGAAAACAAACCAAGAAAGAGATCAAAGGTCAAAACACCCTCTCTTGGACTGGGAGTGAGACAGTTCCTGCATCTGTCCAAGAGGGTCATCTGCAGTGTGATGAGCCAGGTTCGGCAACAGGGGATATTTTCTTCCTCTCAGG
>JAULJE010000086.1:0-57708 GCA_030846915.1 Cnephaeus nilssonii
TTAAAAAACCGGTATGTCCCGGTTAATTGAAAAGTCTCATTGCTCAAAACAACAGACCAGGGGAATGGCAGAGTGTCTCTAGAACTCCTGGAATACGTTTTAGAACCCGAACATCTCTACCGAATTTTTTAAATACTGAGAATTTGTATCCAAAGCGCTGTGAAAGGTAGGATAGACTTTCAAGTGGTAATAATGTTGAAAGTGCTGGTAAAATTTGTAAAAAAGGTTGTTTTACCAAATTAGAATTCACAATAAAAAAGCTTGAGACACTGGAAGAGAGAGTCTCCAACTCGGGAAATTCACAATGATAACCTAGGTTAATATCAAGAAAGTGCTTCAAACACTAGGAATACGTGAATAAAGGGCCTTAATATCTGTAACACATTGTTTCCTGACAAGGAAATCGTGTTCAAAGAACATAGAACCGAGTTGGATACTGGTTACATTTATTATTCCGGACAATGAGTTGGCGATTTTGAAAGAAGCCTGGTTAGGCCATTAAACCGGATGTGATGACGTCACCAAGGGAGGGGCCACGTGGGCAGGCTTAATTGATCCCAGGTGATATGATTTGGCCAGGGACCAGCTGGGAGTAAATGACGTCATCGAGATTAGTTCTGGTATTAGGGTTAGAGAATTGGGGCTCTGTTCATGGTTAGGGTTAGGATAAGGTTTTGGGCTAGGTAGGGTTTCCCGGCTCAGGTGTGGCTAGGTTTAGGTTTGGGTTAGAGGGTTAGGGACAGGTTACGGTCACAGTGTAGTAATGTTGGCTATTCACAATGAATGAGCTTCAATCACTGGACAATTTGGTGTGTAGCACTCAGAACTTACGACTCCAGACTAGGGAAATATTTAGAAATGTGCTTCCACACAAAAAGGAATACATATTCCAATAGACTGAATATCTGAACAGCACAATTTTGTCACTGGGAAATCTTGTTCAAACAGCTGGAAGCGAGTGTGACACTGTTTACATTATTTTCCCGTCAAAAGGAGTTGGCGTTTTTCGGGGAAAAGGTTTTGGTGAAACACTGAAAAACTCATTTTCCTAGAGCTATGGAACAGTATGAAAGTATTGAGAACACTATGAAATAAAAATGTTAGTTAGGCTAGGGTTCCAAGTAATGTTTTTACTGTGCCTTTAAAAAGCCGGTATGACACCCATGTTAAAATGAAAAGTATCATTGCTCAAAACAACAGACCAGGGAATGGCAGAGTGTCTCTAGAACTCCTGGAATACGTTTCAGAACCCAACATCTCTACTGAATTTTAAAATACTGAGAATTTGTATCCAAAGCGCTGTGAAAGGTAGGATAGACTGTCAAGTGGTAATAATGTTGAAAGTGCTGGTATATTTGTAAAAAAGGTTTGTTTTAACCAAATTAGAAATTCACAATGAAAAAGCTTGAGACACTGGAAGAGAGAGACTCCAACTCGGAAATTCACAATGATAACCTAGGTTAATATCTAAGAAAGTGCTTCAACACTAGGAATACGTGAATAAAGGCCTTAATTCTGTAAACATTGTTTCCGACAAGGAAATCGTGTTCAAAGAACATAGAACCGAGTTGGTACTGTTACATTTATTTTTTGGGAGGGGGAGGCCCCGGGGGGGTTTGGGTTTTTTTGGGGGGGGGGGGCGGGTTTTTAATTGAAAAGGGGTTTTAAGGGAAAACCCGGAAAAAGGTTTTACCGAATTAATTTGAAAGGGAAAATTTTTCTTCCTAAAATTTTAAAATTGGGAAAATAAAAAACCCCTTTTTTATTTGGGTTTGTTTAAAAAAAAGGGGGGAGGGCATGTTTTTTTTTTTTCCCCAAAAAAATTTCTTTTTGGAAAAGGGGTGAAAAACAAAAACCTTTTTTAAAATGGAAAAATTGAAATTTAAAATGAAAAAAAATTTTTAGGGGGTTTAATTTTTTTCTTTTTAAAAGGGTTTTGCAGGTTTAAGAAAAAACTTTTCAAAAAACCCAGGGGGGGGGTTTTAAAAAGGGTTTGTTTTAAAAAAAACCCCTTTTTTAACTGGAAATTTTAAAATTGAAAGGGGAAAAAAATTAAGGGGAAAATTAAATGGGTTTTTTAAAAGGGTTTTTTCCCAAATTTTTTTGGGGGGGCGGGAAGGGGGGAAAACCCCAAAAACCAAGAACCCCAAAAAAAACAAAAAATGTTAAACTTGGAAAAATTTAAAACCAAAACTTAAATTGTTTTTTGGGGAAATTTTTAAAAACCCAAAGGTTGGTTTTTTTATTTTGGGGGGAAAATTGGGAAAAAACCTTTTGGTTAAACCATGGAGGTCCCCCGGGGGAGGGGGGGCCCCCCTTTTAAATTAAGGGGGGGTTTTGGGGGGGGTTTAAAGGGGGAAAAGTTTTAAAAAGGTTTAAAATTTTTTAGGTTGGGGTTTTTTTTTGGGGGGGTTTTGGGTTTTTTGGGGGAGGGGTTTTGGTTTGGGTTTTGGGGGTTTTTTAGGGGGGAAGGGTTTAAAGGGCCGGAGCTTAAAATCCCCTTTTTTTAACCCCCCCCCCGGGGTTTTTAAAATTTAAAACCTAAAAAAAAAACCCGTTTTTTGGGAAAATTTTGTTGGGGGAAAATTTAAACAGTTTCCCCGGTTTTTAAATTTTTTTGAAAAAGGGGGTCGTTTTGGGAAAAAGGTTTTGGTGGCCCAAAAAACAAATTTTTTTTAAAAATCAAAATAAAATTGGGAAAATTAAATAAAAAATTTTTAAAGGGAAAAATTTTTATTTGCCCAAAAACCCTAAAACATGTTTAAAAAAAAAATTTTTCCAAAAAAGAAGGGGGGAAAAATTTCCCTTTTTAAAAGCCCTTTTGAGAAATTTTAGAAAAAATTTTTAAAAAAGAAAGATTTAAAGGGAAAAATTTAAAAGGTTTTTTAAAAAGGTTTTTAAAAATTAAATTCCTAAAAAGGGAATGGGAAAAAGGGGTTTTGGGAAAACCCAATAAACCAAAAAAAGGTTTAAAAATTTAAAAATAAAAAACCTAAAAACCCTTTTTCCAAAAAAATCGGAAAAAAATAAAACCGGTTGGAAGTTTTTTTAAAAGGAAAAGTTGGGATTTTTTTGGGTTTTTTTAAAATTAAAAAAAACCCCCCAAAGGGGGGGGGGCCCGGGGCAGGGAAAAAAAAATTTTAATGGGGGCCGGGGGAACTGGAATTAAAAGGTTATTTTTAAATTGGGTTTTTTGTTTTCTTTCTGGTTGGGGGGAAAGGTTTTGGGGGAATAGGGGGGGGTTTTGGGGTTTTTAATTTGGGACCGGGGGGCAAATTGAATTTTTTTAAATTCCAATTTGGGAAAGGGGGCCCCTTTAACCCAATTTAAAATTTTTTAAAAACCCCCGGAATAAAAATTTTTAAGAATTGAAAATTTTTGGAATTTGCCAAAATGGGGGGGTTGGGGTTTTTATTTTTTTCCCGTTGGGGGCCCCCTTTTGGGGGTTTTTGGGGGAAAAGAAAACTATTTTTTTTAAAAATTTAAAAAATTTAAGAAAAAAAAAAAATTTGGTTTGGGGGGAAAAAACTGGTTTTTAAAAAAGGTTAAACCCCTTTTTTTAAAAAAAAAATTCTAAAACAAAACCCCCGGGGGGGGCTTTTCCTTTAAAAGGCTTAAAACCCACAAAATTTTTTAAAAATTTTTTTTAAAATTTGTTTAAACCAAAAATTAAAATTTTTAAAGGTTTTTAAAAGTTTAAAAATTGTTAAAAGGTTTCATTAAAATAAAATCCCCCAAACCAGTAAACCCTTTTAAAAAAAATTTTCCCCAAAAAACGGGGGGGGGCTTAAACTAAAAATTAAAAAAAATTTTTAAAGGAACAAAATTTTTTTTTTTTTTTTTTTGGGGAAAAAAGGGTTTTTGAAATTTTTAAAAAAAGGGGGGTTTTGAAAAAGGGGTTTTTCCTTAATTTCCCCAAAAAAAAATTTTGGGGGGGGGGGGGAAAAAAAATGTTTTTTGGGGGAAAAGGGGGTCTGAAAATTGGAAAATTTTGGGTTTTTTGGGGCCAGGGTTGGGAAAAGGTTTGGGGAAATTTGGGGGTGGGGCCTTTTTTTTTTAAAAGGGTTTCATTTTGGAAAATTTAAATTTTCCGATGGGAAAAAAATTTTGGGGGTTCCCTGAAACTTTTTAAATGAAAATTTGCAGGGTCCAAAAATTATAAATGGAAAGGGTTTTTTTTTTTTTTAAAAAAGGGGTTTAAAATTTTTGGGAAAAAGGGAAAATAATTTTTTCCCCAAAGGGGGGTTTTTAAAGGGGTAAAATAATTTTTTTCCAAAGGGTTTTTTTCCCCTTAAAAAGAACCCCCCAAAATGGGGTTTTTCCAAAAAACCCCCCGGGGTTTTAGGGCTTTCCCAAAAAAGTTTTCCAAACCCAGAAGAAAATGTTTGATTTAAAAAGTTTTAAAAAGGGGGGGGGGGGGGGGGGGGGGGGGAAATTTTTAAAAGGTTTTAAAAAACGAAAAAAAACCTGAAAGGGGAAAGTAATTTAAAATTTTGAAAATTTTTTTTAAAAAATGTTCAAATTTAAAAAAAAATAAAAAACCTTAAACAAATAAAAAAAAAAGGGCTTCCAAAAAAAAAAAAAATTTTAATTTCAAAAAAATTTTTTGGGCCCATTTTAAAATTTTTTAAACGGGGATTTTTCAAAGGGAAAAGGGGAAAGGGAATTTAAAATTTTAAAGGTTTGGAAAAAAAGGTGTCCAAAAAATTTTTATGGGGAAAAGGGGGAGTGGGAGGAATGGTTTTGATTTAAAAGGGGAAACGGGGGGAGGTTTTTTAAAAAGGGGGGGAAGGGTTGTAAAAATTGGGGTTTAAAGGGTTTGGTTAAAAAGGGGGTTTTGGGGAAATTTTTTTTAAAAAAATTTTGGGGTTTTAAAAAAAAAAATTTTTTCCAAAATTTTTCCCAACCCGGAAAGGGTTTACCCCTTTGACCCCGGTAATTTTAAATTTTTCCCCAAAAGGACTTTTTTCAAAGGGTTTTTTGCCCCTTTTTATAAAATTTTTAAATTTTTGGAAAAGGGTTTGGGTTTGGGTTGTTCCATTTTTTTGTTTTTGGGTTGGGAAGGGTTTTTGGGGATTTTCAAACGGGAAAACTTTCCCCAAAAAAAAAATTTTTTTCCCAAAATTTAAAAAAAGGGAAATTTTAAAATTTTTTTGTTTTAAAGGTTTAATGAAAAAAAATTTTTTAAACGAAAAGGGGAAAAAAGGGGTTTAACCCTTTTTTTTTCCAAAAGGGTTTTTTTGGGGTTTGAAACCCCGGAAAAATTTAAAAATTTAAAATTGGAAAAAATGGAAAAAGGGGTTTAATTTTAAAAAAATTTTAAAAAATTTTAAAAAAAAGGGAAAATTTTTTTGGGGGAAAAAATTCATTTTAAAAACCAAAGGGAATTTAAAAGAAAACCAAAAAGGGAAAAATTTAAAGGTTTTAAAGGAAAATTTTTCCAAAGGGGAGGGGGAAAAGTTAATTTTTTAGGGAAAGGGGTTTGGTTTTTTTAAAAAATGGTTTTCCATTTTTAGAAAACTCAGGGGGGGGTTTAAAATTAATGGGAAATTTTTTAACTGGGGAAGTCTTAAAAGGGAAAAGGGGGGGGTTTTTAAAAGTAAAAGGGTTTTGGGGGGTCCAAACCCCGCATTTTTTTAATTTTTTTTTGGGGGGGGGGTTTTAAAAAAGAAAAGGGGGGGTTTTTTTTTTTTTTTCTTTTGGGGGGGATTCGGGTTTGGGGGGGGTTTTTTTGGGGGAAAAAAATATGGGGAATAATTTGGATTGGAAAAAATTTTTTTTTGGGGAGGGGTTAAAAATTTTAGGGGGGCCCTTTTCTGATTTTTTAAAGGGAAACCTTTTTCAAAAAAAGGGGAAAACAAAATATTTCTTGGATCTTTTTTTTGGGGGAAAAAATTTAAAAATTTTATAGGGGGTTTTTTAAAAAGGTTAAATGGTAAAAAAGGGTAAAATGAAAAAATTTTTTTTTTAAAAAAAAAAAAAGGGGAAAATTTGGGCCCGGGAAAAAACCCCCCAAAATTTGGGTTTTAAAAAAAGGGGGGAAAAAAATTTTAAAAAGGTCTTAAAAGGGAAAAAATTTTCTTGGGGTTTTTAAAAAAAATTTTTTAAAAAATAAAAAATTGAAATTAAAGGGGAATTAATTTTTGGTTAAAAACCGGTTACCCTTAAAAGGTTATAAAAGGGGGGGGGAAATGGGGTTTTTTAAAAAAATGTTTAAAAACCCCTGAAATTTGATTCAATTTTTTTGGGGGTTAAAAAAGGGGGCCCCGGGTTTGGGGATAAAAAAAAAAAAAAAAAAAAAAAAAAAAAAAAAAAAAAAAAAAAAAAAAAAAAAAAAAAAAAAAAAAAAAAAAAAAAAAAAAAAAAAAAAAAAAAAAAAAAAAAAAAAAAAAAAAAAAAAAAAAAAAAAAAAAAAAAAAAAAAAAAAAAAAAAAAAAAAAAAAAAAAAAAAAAAAAAAAAAAAAAAAAAAAAAAAAAAAAAAAAAAAAAAAAAAAAAAAAGAGTATGACCTCGGATTAGTTCGGGTATTAGGGTTAGAAAAGGGGGCCTGTTCTTTTTTTGGGGTTGGGAAAAAGGTTTTGGGCTAGGTGGGGTTTCGGGCTCATGGGGGCTGGGTTTGGGTTTGGGTTAAGGTTGGGGACGGTTACGGTCACATTTATAATTTGGCATTCACAAGAATGACTTCAATCATGGACAATTTGGTGTGTAGCACCAGAATTTACACCCCAGACTAGGAAATATTTAGAATTGTGCTTACACAATGGAATACTATTCCATAGACTAATACTGAACACACAATTTTGTCCGGGGAAATCTGTTCAAACACGAAACATTGACACTTTTTACATTTTTTTTTTCCCGTCAAAAGGAGTTGGCGTTTTCGGGAAAAAGGGTTTTTGGGTGAAACACTAAAAACTCTTTTTCCTAAGCTATGAAAATGAAAGTATTGAGAACACTATGAAATAAAAATGTTAGTTAGGTGGGGTTCCAATAATGTTTTACTGTCCTTTAAAAAGCCGGTAGCACCCTTTTAAAAAATAAAGTTCATTCCAAAAACAACAACCAGGGAATGGCAAGTTCTCTAAACCCGGGAATACTTTTAGAACCCGAACATCTCTACTGAATTTTGAAATACTGAAAATTTGTATCCAAAGCGCTGTGAAAGTAGGATAGACGTCAAGTGGTAATAATGTTGAAGTGCTGGTATATTTGTAAAAAAGGTTTTTTACCAAATTAGAATTCACAATGAAAAAGCTTGAGACACTGGAAGAGAGAGACTCCAACTCGGAAATTCACAATGATAACCTAGGTTAATATCTAGAAAGTGCTTCAAACACTAGGAATACGTGAAAAAGGCCTTAATACTGTAACACATTGTTTCCTGACAAGGAAATCGTGTCAAAGAACATAGAACCGAGTTGGATACTGGTACATTTATTATTCCGGACAATGATTGGCGAATTTGAAAGAAGCCTGGTTAGGCCATTAAACAGATGTGATGACGTCACCAAGGGGAGGGCCACGTGGCAGGCTTAATTGATCCCAGTGATAATGATTTGGGCCAGGGACCAGCTGGAGTGATGAGCTCATCGAGAATTAGTTCTGTATTAGGGTTAGAGAATTGGGGCTCTGTTCATGGTTAGGGTTAGTATAAGGTTTGGGCTAGGTAGGTCCAGGCTCAGGTGTGGCTAGGTATAGGTTTGGGTTAGAGGTTAGGGACAGGTAAGGTCACAGTGTAGTAATGTTGGCTATTCACAATGAATGAGCTTCAATCACTGGACAATTTGGTGTGTAGCACTCAGAACTTACGACTCCAGACTAGGGAAATATTTAGAAATGTGCTTTCACACAATAGGAATACATATTCCAATAGACTGAATATCTGAACAGCACAATTTTGTCACTGGAAATCTTGTTCAAACAGCTGAGAAGCGAGTGTGACACTGTTTACATTTATTTTTCCCCGTCAAAAGTTTGGGCGTTTTCGGGAAAAGGTTTTGGTGAAACACTGAAAAACTCATTTTCCTAGAGCTTATCGAACAGTATGAAAGTATTGAGAACACTATGAAATAAAAATGTTAGTTAGGCTAGGGTTCCAAGTAATGTTTTACTGTGCCTTTAAAAAGCCGGTATGACACCCTGTGTTAAAATGAAAAGTCTCATTGCTCAAAACAACAGACCAGGGAATGGCAGATGTGTCTCTAGAACTCCTGGAATACGTTTTAGAACCCGAACACTCTACTGAATTTTGAAATACTGAGAATTTGTATCCAAAGCGCTGTGAAAGGTAGGATAGACTGTCAAGTGGTAATAATGTAGAAAGTGCTGGTAAAATTTGTAAAAAAGGTTGTTTTACCAAAATTAAATTCACAATGAAAAAGCTTGAGACACTGGAAGAGAGAGACTCCCAACTCGGGAAATTCACAATGATAACCTAGGTTAATATCTAAGAAAGTGCTTCAAACACTAGGAATACGTGAATAAAGGGCCTTAATATCTGTAACACATTGTTTCCTGACAAGGAAATCGTGTTCAAAAACATAGAACCGAGTTGGATACGGGTTACATTTTTTATTCCGGACAATGATTGGCGATTTTGAAGAAGCCTGGTTAGGCCATTAAACCGGATGTGATGACGTCACCAAGGGGAGGGCCACGTGGCAGGCTTAATTGATCCCAGTGATAATGATTTGGCCAGGGGACCAGCTGGGAGTGATGACGTCATGAGATTAGTTCTGGTATTAGGGTTAGAGAATTGGGGCTCTGTTCAGGTTAGGGTTAGGATAAGGTTTTGGGCTAAGGTAGGTCCAGGCTCAGTGTGGGCTAGGTTTAGGTTTGGGTTAGAGGGTTAGGGACAGGGTACGGTCACAGTGTAGTAATGTTGGCTATTCACAATGAATGAGCTTCAATCACTGACAATTTGGTGTGTAGCACTCAGAACTTACGACTCCAGACTAGGGAAATATTTAGAAATGTGCTTCACACAATAGGAATACATATTCCAATAGACTGAATATCTGAACAGCACAATTTTGTCACTGGGAAATCTTGTTCAAACAGCTGAGAAGCGAGTGTGACACTGTTTACATTTATTTTTCCCGTCAAAAGGAGTTGGCGTTTTCGGGAAAAGTTTTGGTGCAAACACTGAAAAACACCATTTTCCTAGAGCTATCGAACAGTATGAAAGTATTGAGAACACTATGAAATAAAAATGTTAGTTAGCTAGGTTCCAAGTAATGTTTTACTGTGCCTTTAAAAAGCCGTATGACACCCTGTTAAAATGAAAAGTCTCATTGCTCAAACAACAGACCAGGGGAATGGCAGAGTGTCTCTATAACTCCTGGAATACGTTTTAAGAACCCGAACATCTCTACTGAATTTATTGAAATACTGAGAATTTGTATCCAAAGCGCTGTGAAAGGTAGGATAGACTGTCAAGTGGTAATAATGTTGAAAGTGCTGTATATTTGTAAAAAAAGGTTGTTTTACCAAATTAGAATTCACAATGAAAAAGCTTGAGACACCTGGAAGAGAGAGACTCCAACTCGGGAAATTCACAATGATAACCTAGTTAATATCTAGAAAGTGCTTCAAACACTAGAATACGTGAATAAAGGCCTTAATATCTGTAACACATTGTTTCCTGACAAGGAAATCGTGTTCAAAAACATAGAACCGAGTTGGATACTGGTTACATTTATTATTTCCGGACAATGAGTTGGCGATTTTGAAAGAAGCCTGGTAGGCCATTAAACCGGATGTGATGACGTCACCAAGGGGAGGGCCCGTGGCAGGCTTAATTGATCCCAGTGAAATGATTGGCCAGGGGACCAGCTGGGAGTGATGATGTCATCGAGATTAGTTCGTGGTATAGGGTAGAGAATTAGGGGCTCTGTTCATGGTTAGGGTTAGGATAAGGTTTAGGCTAGGTAGGTCAGGCTCACGGTGGGCTAGGTTTAGGGTTTGGGTTAGAGGTTAGGACAGGCTTACGGTCACAGTGTAGTAATGTTGGCTATTCACAATGAATGAGCTTCAAATCACCGGACAATTTGGTGTGTAGCACTCAGAACTTACGACTCCAGACTAGGGAAATATTAGAAATGTGCTTCACACACATAGGAATACATATATCCAATAGACTGAATATCTGAACAGCACAATATTTGTCACTGGGAAATCTTGTTCAAACAGCGAGAAGCGAGTGGTGACACTGTATTACATTTATTTTTCCTGTCAAAAGGAGTTGGCGTTTCGGGAAAAGGTTTTGTGAAACACTGAAAAACTCAATTTTCCTAGAGCTATCGAACATATGAAAGTATTGAGAACACTATGAAATAAAAATGTTAGTTAGGCTAGGGTTCCAAGTAATGTTTTACTGTGCCTTTAAAAGCCGGAATGACACCCGTGTTAAAAGAAAAGTCCTCATTAGCTCAAAACAACAGACCAGGGGAAGGCAGAGTGTCTCTAGAACTCCTGGAATACGTTTTAGAACCCGAACATCTCTACTGAATTTTGAAATACTGAGAATTTGTATCCAAAGCGCTGTGAAAGGTAGGATAGACTGTCAAGTGGTAATAATGTTGAAAGTGCTGGATATATTTGTAAAAAAGGTTGTTTTACCAAATTAGAATTCACAATGAAAAAGCTTGAGACACTGGAAGAGAGAGACTCCAACTCGGAAATTCACAATGATAACCTAGGTTAATATCTAAGAAAGTGCTTCAAACACTAGAATACGTGAATAAAGGGCCTTAATATCTGTAACACATTGTTTCCTGACAAGAAATCGTGTTCAAAGAACATAGAACCGAGTTGGATACTGTTACATTTATTATTCCGGACAATGATTGGCGATTTTGAAAGAAGCCTGGTTAGGCCATTAAACCGGATGTGATGACGTCACCAAGGGGAGGGGCCACGTGGGCAGGCTTAATTGATCCCAGTGATAATGATTTGGCCAGGGACCAGCTGGAGTGATGACGTCATCGAGATTAGTTCTGGTATTAGGGTTAGAGAATTGGGGCTCTGTTCATGTTAGGGTTAGGATAAGGTTTTGGGCTAGGTAGGGTCCAGGCTCAGGTGTGGCTAGGTTTAGGGTTTGGGTTAAGAGGTTAGGGACAGCTGACGGTCACAGTGTAGTAATGTTGGCTATTCACAATGAATGAGCTTCAATCACTGGACAATTTGGTGTGTAGCACTCAGAACTTACGACTCCAACTAGGGAAATATTTAGAAATGTGCTTCACACAATAGGAATACATATTCCATAGACTGAATATCTGAACAGCACAATTTTGTCACTGGGAAATCTTGTTCAAACAGCTGAGAAGCGAGTGTGACACTGTTTACATTTATTTTTCCCGTCAAAAGGAGTTGGCGTTTTCGGGAAAAGGTTTTGGTGAAACACTGAAAAACTCATTTTCCTAGAGCTATCGAACAGTATGAAAGTATTGAGAACACTATGAAATAAAAATGTTAGTTAGGCTAGGGTTTCCAAGTAATGTTTTACTGTGCCTTTAAAAAGCCGTATGACACCCGTGTTAAAATGAAAAGTCTCATTGCTCAAAACAACAGACCAGGGAATGGCAGAGTGTCTCTAGAACTCCTGGAATACGTTTTAGAACCCGAACATCTCTACTGAATTTTGAAATACTGGAAATTTGTATCCAAAGCGCTGTGAAAGGTAGGATAGACTGTCAAGTGTAATAATGTTGAAAGTGCTGGTATATTTGTAAAAAAGGTTGTTTACCAAATTAGAATTCACAATGAAAAAGCTTGAGACACTGGAAGAGAGAGACTCCAACTCGGGAAATTCACAATGATAACCTAGGTTAATATCTAAGAAAGTGCTTCAAACACTAGGAATACGTGAATAAAGGGCCTTAATATCTGTAACACATTGTTTCCTGACAAGGAAATCGTGTTCAAAAGAACATAGAACCGAGTTGGATACTGTTACATTTTTATTCCGGGACAATGAGTTGGCGATTTTGAAAGAAGCCTGGTTAGGCCATTAAACCGGATGTGATGACGTCACCAAGGGGGGGCCACGTGGGCAGCTTAATTGATCCCAGGTGATAATGATTTGGCCAGGGGACCAGCTGGGGGTGATGACGTCATCGAGAAATTTTTCTGGTATTAGGGTTAGAGAATTTGGGCTCTGTTCATGGTTAGGGTTAGATAAGGTTTTTGGGCTAGGTAGGGGCGTGGGCTTAGGTTTAGGGTTTGGGTTAGAGGGTTAGGGACAGGCTGACGGTCACAGTGTAGTAATGGTTGGCTATTCACAATGAATGAGCTTCAATCACTGGACAATTTGGTGTGTAGCACTCAGAACTTACGACTCCAGACTAGGGAAATATTTAGAAATGTGCTTCACACAATAGGAATACATATTCCAATAGACTGAATATCTGAACAGCACATTTTGTCACTGGGAAATCTTGTTCAAACAGGCTGAGAAGCGAGTGTGACACTGTTACATTTATTTTCCCGTCAAAGGAGTTGGCGTTTTTCGGGAAAAGGTTTTGGTGAAACACTGAAAAAACTCATTTTCCTAGAATTTAAAGTTTAAAAGGAACACTATAAAATTTAGTGGAGGTTCAGTATGTAAATGTTTTAAAAACCGGTAACACATGAAAGAAGTCTCTTGCTCAACAACGACCAGGGAAGCAAGTGTAAATTAATATTTAGAACTGAACACTTAGAATGAAATATAATTTGTAACCAGTTTCTGAAAGGTGTTAAAAGATGATGTATATGTAATGGTTGTAAAAGTTCATTTGAAATGAACCTGGAAAAAGCTGATAAACTGGAAGGATGAGTCACCAAGGGAGGCAGTACCAGGTTAATTATCCAGTAAGTTTGCAGGACACTGGGAGTGATGACTCATCGATTATTCTGGTATAGGGTTAGGAAATGGGCTCGTTCAGTGGTAGATAGGTTTGGGTAGGTGGTCAGTATTGAGATTTAGGTTTGGGTTGAAGGGAGGACAGGTTACCTTAAGTGTTGTTGGCATCACAATGAATGGCTTCACACTGAAATTTCGTGTACACTAGAATTACGACCAGATAGGAAATTTAGAATGTAGTTCACAATAGGTTAGATATTTAGGCTGAATATCTGAAGCATTTTGTCACTGGAAATAGTTTAAACAGGTAGAAGCTGTGACGTTTACATTGAATTTGTTCCCGAAAAGGAGTTGCATTCGGGAAATTTGTGAACAATTAACAAAGCATTTTTAAGTCTTGAACAAAGTATTAGAACTCCATAAATAAAAATTTTTAGCTGTCCAAGAATTTTTACATGCCTTAAAGCTGTATGACACCATGTTAAAATGAAAAGTTATTGCTAAAACATGACCAGGTTTGCAATGTTTGCACTGAAAATGTTTAGAACCCAACTTCTGTGAATTTACAAAAACTAAATTTGTACCAAAGGTTGAAAGGATGGATAATGCAAGTAATAATGTTTGAAAGTGGGATTTAAAAAAGTTGTTTACCAATTAAATTCACATGAAAATGTGAGACCTGGAAGAAGACCAGGGAATTCAAATATCCTAGTAATTCAAGAAAGTCTTCAAACCTAGGAATATTGAAAAGGCTTAATATCTGTAAACATTGTTTCCTGACAAAAATGTGTTCAAATAGAACATTGGATAGCTGGTATTATTATTCCGGAAAGAGTTTGGCAAATTGAAAGAACCTGGTTAGGTCATTAAAAGGATGTGTGATCACAAGGGGGAGGGGCCCCGTGGGCAGGCTTAATTTATCCCGGTTTTAATGATTTGGCCCCGGGGGCCGTGGGGGTGTGACTCATCGAGATTGTTTGGGTTTGGGTTAGAGAATGGGGGTCTGTTCATGGTTTGGGTTAGGATAAGGGTTTTGGGTAGTAGGGTCAGCTGGTTGGGCTGTTAGGGTTTGGGGTTTGAGGGTTAGGGAAGGCTGACGGTCACAGTGTAGAAATGTTGGCTATTCACAATGAATGAGCTTCAATCACTGGACAATTTGGTGTGTAGCCAAATCAGAACTTACGACTCCGACTGGAAATATTTAGAAATGTGCTTCACACCATAGGAATACATATTCCAATAGACTGAATATCTGAACAGCACAATTTTGTCATGGGAAATCTTGTTCAAACAGCTGAGAAGCGAGTGTGACACGTTTACATTTATTTTTCCGTCAAAAGGAGTTGGCGTTTTGGGAAAAGGTTTGGTGAAAACTGAAAAACTAATTTTCCTAGAGCTATCGAACAGTATGAAAGTATTGAGAACACTATGAAATAAAAAAGTTAGTTAGGTAGGGTTCCAATAATGTTTTACTGTGCCTTTAAAAAGCCGGGATGACACCCGTGTTAAAATGAAAAGTCTCATTTCTCAAAACAACAGACCAGGGAATGGCAGAGTGTCTTAGAACTCCTGGAATACGTTTTGAACCCGAACATCTCTACTGAATTTTGAAATACTGAGAATTTGTATCCAAAGCGCTGTGAAAGGTAGGATAGACTGTCAAATGGTAATAATGTTGAAAGTGCGGTATATTTGTAAAAAAGGTTGTTTTACCAAATTAGAAATTCACAATGAAAAAGCTTGAGACCCCTGGAAGGAGAGACTCCAACTGGAAATTCACAAAGATAACCCAGGTTAATATCTAAGAAAGTGCTTCAAACACTGGAATACGTGAATAAAGGGCCTTAATATCTGAACACATTGTTTCCTGACAAGGAATCGTGTTCAAAGAACATAGAACCGAGTTGGATACTGGGTTCCCTTTATTATTCCGGGGCAATGAGTTGGCGATTTTGAAAGAAGCCTGTTAGGCCATTAAACCGGATGTGATGATGTCATCAAGGGGGAGGGGCCACGTGGGCAGGCTAATTGACCCAGGTGATAATGATTTGGCAGGGACCGCTGGGAGTGATGACTCATGAGATTAGTTCTGGTATTGGGTTAGAGAATTGGGGATCTGTTCATGGTTAGGGTTAGGATAAGGTTTTGGGCTAGGTAGGGTCCAGGCTCAGGTCTGGGCTAGGTTTAGGGTTTGGGTTAGAGGGTTAGGGAAAGGCTGACGGTCACAGTGTAGAAATGTTGGCTATTCACAATGAATGAGCTTCAATCACTGGACAATTTGGTGTGTAGCACTCAAACTTACGACTCCAGACTAGGGAAATATTTAGAAATGTGCTTCACACCATAGGAATACATATTCCAATAGACTGAATATCTGAACAGCACAATTTTGTCACTGGGAATCTTGTTCAAACAGCTGAGAAGCGAGTGTGACACTGTTACATTTATTTTTCCCGTCAAAAGGAGTTGGCGTTTTCGGGAAAAGGTTTTGGTGAAACACTGAAAAACTCATTTTCCTAGAGCTATCGAACAGTATGAAAGTATTGAGAACACTATGAAATAAAATGTTAGTTAGGGTAGGGTTCCCAAATAATGTTTTTCTGTGCCCTTTTAAAAAACCGGTATGACACCGTGTTAAAATGAAAAGTCTCATTGCTCAAAACAACAGCCAGGGGAATGGCAGAGTGTCTTAGAACTCCTGGAATACGTTTTTTAACCCGAACATCTCTACTGAATTTGAAATACTGAAATTTGTATCCAAAGCGCTGTGAAAGGTAGGATAGACTGTCAATGGTAAAAATGTTGAAGTGCTGGTATATTTGTAAAAAAGGTTGTTTACCAAATTAGAATTCACATGAAAGCTTGAGAACTGGAAGAAAGACCCAACTCGGGAAATTCCAATGATAACCAGGTTAATATCTAAGAAAGTGCTTCAAACACTAGGAATACGTGAATAAAGGGCCTTAATATCTGTACACATTGTTTCCTGACAAGGAAATCGTGTTCAAAGAACATAGAACCGAGTTGGATACTGGTTCCATTTATTATTCCGGGACAATGAGTTGGCGATTTTGAAAGAAGCCTGGTTAGGCCATTAAACCGGATGTGATGATGTCATCAAGGGGGAGGGGCCACGTGGGCAGGCTTAATTGATCCCAGGTGATAATGATTTGGCCAGGGGACCAGCTGGGAGTGATGACATCATTGAGATTAGTTCTGGTATTAGGGTTAGAGAATTGGGGATCTGTTCATGGTTAGGGTTAGGATAAGGTTTTGGGCTAGGTAGGGTCCAGGCTCAGGTCTGGGCTAGGTTTAGGGTTTGGGTTAGAGGGTTAGGGAAAGGCTGACGGTCACAGTGTAGAAATGTTGGCTATTCACAATGAATGAGCTTCAATCACTGGACAATTTGGTGTGTAGCACTCAGAACTTACGACTCCAGACTAGGGAAATATTTAGAAATGTGCTTCACACCATAGGAATACATATTCCAATAGACTGAATATCTGAACAGCACAATTTTGTCACTGGGAAATCTTGTTCAAACAGCTGAGAAGCGAGTGTGACACTGTTTACATTTATTTTTCCCGCAAAAGGAGTTGGCGTTTTCGGGAAAAGGTTTTGGTGAAACACTGAAAAACTCATTTTCCTAGAGCTATCGAACAGTATGAAAGTATTGAGAACACTATGAAATAAAAATGTTAGTTAGGGTAGGGTTCCAAGTAATGTTTTTACTGTGCCTTTAAAAAGCCGGTATGACACCCGTGTTAAAATGAAAAGTCTCATTGCTCAAAACAACAGACCAGGGGAATGGCAGAGTGTCTATAGAACTCTGGAATAATTTTAGAACCCGAACATCTCTACTGAATTTTGAAATACTGAGAATTTGTATCCAAAGCGCTGTGAAAGGTAGGATAGACTGTCAAGTGGTAATAATGTTGAAAGTGCTGGTATATTTGTAAAAAAGGTTGTTTTACCAAATTAGAATTCACAATGAAGGAGCTTGAGACACTGGAAGAGAGAGACACCAACTCGGGAAATTCACAATGATAACCTAGGTTAATATCTAAGAAAGTGCTTCAAACACTAGGAATACGTGAATAAAGGGCCTTAATATCTGTAACACATTGTTTCCTGACAAGGAAATCGTGTTCAAAGAACATAGAAACCGAGTTGGATACTGGTTACATTTATTATTCCGGGACAATGAGTTGGCGATTTTGAAAGAAGCCTGGTTAGGCCATTAAACCGGATGTGATGACGTCATCAAGGGGGGGGCCACGTGGGCAGGCTTAATTGATCCCAGGTGATAATGATTTGGCAGGGGACCAGCTGGGAGTGATGACGTCATCGAGATTAGTTCTGGTATTAGGGTTAGAGAATTGGGGCTCTGTTCATGGTTAGGGTTAGGATAAGGTTTTGGGCTAGGTAGGGTCCAGGCTCAGGTCTGGGCTAGGTTTAGGGTTTGGGTTAGAGGGTTAGGGAAAGGCTGACGGTCACAGTGTAGAAATGTGGCTATTCACAATGAATGAGCTTCAATCACTGGACAATTTGGTGTGTAGCACTCAGAACTTACGACTCCAGACTAGGGAAATATTTAGAAATGTGCTTCACACCATAGGAATACATATTCCAATAGACTGAATATCTGAACAGCACAATTTTGTCACTGGGAAATCTTGTTCAAACAGCTGAGAAGCAAGTGTGACACTGTTTACATTTATTTTTCCCGTCAAAAGGAGTTGGCGTTTTCGGGAAAAGGTTTTGGTGAAACACTGAAAAACTCATTTTCTAGAGCTATCGATCAGTATGAAAGTATTGAGAACACTATGAAATAAAAATGTTAGTTAGGGTAGGGTTCCAAGTAATGTTTTACTGTGCCTTTAAAAAGCCGGTATGACACCCGTGTTAAAATGAAAAGTCTCATTGCTCAAAACAACAGACCAGGGGAATGGCAGAGTGTCTATAGAACTCCTGGAATACGTTTTAGAACCCGAACATCTCTACTGAATTTTGAAATACTGAGAATTTGTATCCAAAGCGCTGTGAAAGGTAGGATAGACTGTCAAGTGGTAATAATGTTGAAAGTGCTGGTATATTTGTAAAAAAGGTTGTTTTACCAAATTAGAATTCACAATGAAAGCTTGAGACACTGGAAGAGAGAGACTCCAACTCGGGAAATTCACAATGATAACCTAGGTTAATATCTAAGAAAGTGCTTCAAACACTAGGAATACGTGAATAAAGGGCCTTAATATCTGTAACACATTGTTTCCTGACAAGGAAATCGTGTTCAAAGAACATAGAACCGAGTTGGATACTGGTTCCATTTATTATTCCGGGACAATGAGTTGGCGATTTTGAAAGAAGCCTGGTTAGGCCATTAAACCGGATGTGATGAAGTCATCAAGGGGGAGGGGCCACGTGGGCAGGCTTAATTGATCCCAGGTGATAATGATTTGGCCAGGGGACCAGCTGGGAGTGATGACATCATTGAGATTAGTTCTGGTATTAGGGTTAGAGAATTGGGGCTCTGTTCATGGTTAGGGTTAGGATAAGGTTTTGGGCTAGGTAGGGTCCAGGCTCAGGTCTGGGCTAGGTTTAGGGTTTGGGTTAGAGGGTTAGGGAAAGGCTGACGGTCACAGTGTAGAAATGTGGCTATTCACAATGAATGAGCTTCAATCACTGGACAATTTGGTGTGTAGCACTCAGAACTTACGACTCCAGACTAGGGAAATATTTAGAAATGTGCTTCACACCATAGGAATACATATTCCAATAGACTGAATATCTGAACAGCACAATTTTGTCACTGGGAAATCTTGTTCAAACAGCTGAGAAGCGAGTGTGACACTGTTTACATTTATTTTTCCCGTCAAAAGGAGTTGGCGTTTTCGGGAAAAGGTTTTGGTGAAACACTGAAAAACTCATTTTTCTAGAGCTATCGAACAGTATGAAAGTATTGAGAACACTATGAAATAAAAATGTTAGTTAGGGTAGGGTTCCAAGTAATGTTTTACTGTGCCTTTAAAAAGCCGGTATGACACCCGTGTTAAAATGAAAAGTCTCATTGCTCAAAACAACAGACCAGGGGAATGGCAGAGTGTCTTAGAACTCCTGGAATACGTTTTAGAACCCGAACATCTCTACTGAATTTTGAAATACTGAGAATTTGTATCCAAAGCGCTGTGAAAGGTAGGATAGACTGTCAAGTGGTAATAATGTTGAAAGTGCTGGTATATTTGTAAAAAAGGTTGTTTTACCAAATTAGAATTCACAATGAAAAAGCTTGAGACACTGGAAGAGAGAGACTCCAACTCGGGAAATTCACAATGATAACCTAGGTTAATATCTAAGAAAGTGCTTCAAACACTAGGAATACGTGAATAAAGGGCCTTAATATCTGTAACACATTGTTTCCTGACAAGGAAATCGTGTTCAAAGAACATAGAACCGAGTTGGATACTGGTTCCATTTATTATTCCGGGACAATGAGTTGGCGATTTTGAAAGAAGCCTGGTTAGGCCATTAAACCGGATGTGATGAAGTCATCAAGGGGGAGGGCCACGTGGGCAGGCTTAATTGATCCCAGGTGATAATGATTTGGCCAGGGGACCAGCTGGGAGTGATGACATCATTGAGATTAGTTCTGGTATTAGGGTTAGAGAATTGGGGCTCTGTTCATGGTTAGGGTTAGGATAAGGTTTTGGGCTAGGTAGGGTCCCGGCTCAGGTCTGGGCTAGGTTTAGGGTTTGGGTTAGAGGGTTAGGGAAAGGCTGACGGTCACAGTGTAGAAATGTTGGCTATTCACAATGAATGACTTCAATCACTGGACAATTTGGTGTGTAGCACTCAGAACTTACGACTCCAGACTAGGGAAATATTTAGAAATGTGCTTCACACCATAGGAATACATATTCCAATAGACTGAATATCTGAACAGCACAATTTTGTCACTGGGAAATCTTGTTCAAACAGCTGAGAAGCGAGTGTGACACTGTTTACATTTATTTTTCCCGTCAAAAGGAGTTGGCGTTTTCGGGAAAAGGTTTTGGTGAAACACTGAAAAACTCATTTTCTAGAGCTATCGAACAGTATGAAAGTATTGAGAACACTATGAAATAAAAATGTTAGTTAGGGTAGGGTTCCAAGTAATGTTTTACTGTGCCTTTAAAAAGCCGGTATGACACCCGTGTTAAAATGAAAAGTCTCATTGCTCAAAACAACAGACCAGGGAATGGCAGAGTGTCTTAGAACTCCTGGAATACGTTTTAGAACCCGAACATCTCTACTGAATTTTGAAATACTGAGAATTTGTATCCAAAGCGCTGTGAAAGGTAGGATAGACTGTCAAGTGGTAATAATGTTGAAAGTGCTGGTATATTTGTAAAAAAGGTTGTTTTACCAAATTAGAATTCACAATGAAAAGCTTGAGACACTGGAAGAGAGAGACTCCAACTCGGGAAATTCACAATGATAACCTAGGTTAATATCTAAGAAAGTGCTTCAAACACTAGGAATACGTGAATAAAGGGCCTTAATATCTGTAACACATTGTTTCCTGACAAGGAAATCGTGTTCAAAGAACATAGAACCGAGTTGGATACTGGTTCCATTTATTATTCCGGGACAATGAGTTGGCGATTTTGAAAGAAGCCTGGTTAGGCCATTAAACCGGATGTGATAATGTCATCAAGGGGGAGGGGCCACGTGGGCAGGCTTAATGATCCCAGGTGATAATGATTTGGCCAGGGGACCAGCTGGGAGTGATGACATCATTGAGATTAGTTCTGGTATTAGGGTTAGAGAATTGGGGCTCTGTTCATGGTTAGGGTTAGGATAAGGTTTTGGGCTAGGTAGGGTCCAGGCTCAGGTCTGGGCTAGGTTTAGGGTTTGGTTAGAGGGTTAGGGAAAGGCTGACGGTCACAGTGTAGAAATGTTGGCTATTCACAATGAATGACCTTCAATCACTGGACAATTTGGTGTGTAGCACTCAGAACTTACGACTCCAGACTAGGGAAATATTTAGAAATGTGCTTCACACCATAGGAATACATATTCCAATAGACTGAATATCTGAACAGCACAATTTTGTCACTGGGAAATCTTGTTCAAACAGCTGAGAAGCGAGTGTGACACTGTTTACATTTATTTTTCCCGTCAAAAGGAGTTGGCGTTTTCGGGAAAAGGTTTTGGTGAAACACTGAAAAACTCATTTTTCTAGAGCTATCGAACAGTATGAAAGTATTGAGAACACTATGAAATAAAAATGTTAGTTAGGGTAGGGTTCCAAGTAATGTTTTACTGTGCCTTTAAAAAGCCGGTATGACACCCGTGTTAAAATGAAAAGTCTCATTGCTCAAAACAACAGACCAGGGGAATTGCAGAGTGTCTATAGAACTCCTGGAATACGTTTTAGAACCCGAACATCTCTACTGAATTTTGAAATACTGAGAATTTGTATCCAAAGCGCTGTGAAAGGTAGGATAGACTGTCAAGTGGTAATAATGTTGAAAGTGCTGGTATATTTGTAAAAAAGGTTGTTTTACCAAATTAGAATTCACAATGAAAAAGCTTGAGACACTGGAAGAGAGAGACTCCAACTCGGGAAATTCACAATGATAACCTAGGTTAATATCTAAGAAAGTGCTTCAAACACTAGGAATATGTGAATAAAGGGCCTTAATATCTGTAACACATTGTTTCCTGACAAGGAAATCGTGTTCAAAGAACATAGAACCGAGTTGGATACTGGTTCCATTTATTATTCCGGGACAATGAGTTGGCGATTTTGAAAGAAGCCTGGTTAAGCCATTAAACCGGATGTGATGACGTCATCAAGGGGGAGGGGCCACGTGGGCAGGCTTAATTGATCCCAGGTGATAATGATTTGGCCAGGGGACCAGCTGGGAGTGATGACATCATTGAGATTAGTTCTGGTATTAGGGTTAGAGAATTGGGGATCTGTTCATGGTTAGGGTTAGGATAAGGTTTTGGGCTAGGTAGCGTTCAGGCTCAGGTCTGGCTAGGTTTAGGGTTTGGGTTAGAGGGTTAGGGAAAGGCTGACGGTCACAGTGTAGAAATGTTGGCTATTCACAATGAATGAGCTTCAATCACTGGACAATTTGGTGTGTACCACTCAGAACTTACGACTCCAGACTAGGGAAATATTTAGAAATGTGCTTCACACCATAGGAATACATATTCCAATAGACTGAATATCTGAACAGCACAATTTTGTCACTGGGAAATCTTGTTCAAACAGCTGAGAAGCGAGTGTGACACTGTTTACATTTATTTTTCCCGTCAAAAGGAGTTGGCGTTTTCGGGAAAAGGTTTTGGTGAAACACTGAAAAACTCATTTTCCTAGAGCTATCGAACAGTATGAAAGTATTGAGAACACTATGAAATAAAAATGTTAGTTAGGGTAGGGTTCCAAGTAATGTTTTACTGTGCCTTTAAAAAGCCGGTATGACACCCGTGTTAAAATGAAAAGTCTCATTGCTCAAAACAACAGACCAGGGGAATGGCAGAGTGTCTATAGAACTCCTGGAATACGTTTTAGAACCCGAACATCTCTACTGAATTTTGAAATACTGAGAATTTGTATCCAAAGCGCTGTGAAAGGTAGGATAGACTGTCAAGTGGTAATAATGTTGAAAGTGCTGGTATATTTGTAAAAAAGGTTGTTTTACCAAATTAGAATTCACAATGAAGGAGCTTGAGACACTGGAAGAGAGAGACACCAACTCGGGAAATTCACAATGATAACCTAGGTTAATATCTAAGAAAGTGCTTCAAACACTAGGAATACGTGAATAAAGGGCCTTAATATCTGTAACACATTGTTTCCTGACAAGGAAATCGTGTTCAAAGAACATAGAACCGAGTTGGATACTGGTTACATTTATTATTCCGGGACAATGAGTTGGCGATTTTGAAAGAAGCCTGGTTAGGCCATTAAACCGGATGTGATGACGTCATCAAGGGGGAGGGGCCACGTGGGCAGGCTTAATTGATCCCAGGTGATAATGATTTGGCAAGGGGACCAGCTGGGAGTGATGACGTCATCGAGATTAGTTCTGGTATTAGGGTTAGAGAATTGGGGCTCTGTTCATGGTTAGGGTTAGGATAAGGTTTTAGGCTAGGTAGAGTCCAGGCTCAGTTCTGGGCTAGGTTTAGGGTTTGGGTTAGAGGGTTAGGGAAAGGCTGACGGTCACAGTGTAGAAATGTTGGCTATTCACAATGAATGAGCTTCAATCACTGGACAATTTGGTGTGTAGCACTCAGAACTTACGACTCCAGACTAGGGAAATATTTAGAAATGTGCTTCACACAATAGGAATACATATTCCAATAGACTGAATATCTGAACAGCACAATTTTGTCACTGGGAAATCTTGTTCAAACAGCTGAGAAGCGAGTGTGACACTGTTTACATTTATTTTTCCCGTCAAAAGGAGTTGGCGTTTTCGGGAAAAGGTTTGGTGAAACACTGAAAAACTCATTTTCCTAGAGCTATCGAACAGTATGAAAGTATTGAGAACACTATGAAATAAAAATGTTAGTTAGGTAGGGTTCCAAGAAATGATTTACTGTGCCTTTAAAAAGCCAATATGACACCCGTGTTAAAAAGAAAAGTCTCATTGCTCAAAACAACAGACCAGGGGAATGGCAGAGTGTCTCTAGAACTCCTGGAATACGTTTTAGAACCCGAACATCTCTACTGAATTTTGAAATACTGAGAATTTGTATCCAAAGCGCTGTGAAAGGTAGGATAGACTGTCAAGTGGTAATAATGTTGAAAGTGCTGGTATATTTGTAAAAAAGGTTGTTTTACCAAATTAGAATTCACAATGAAAAGCTTGAGACACTGGAAGAGAGAGACTCCAACTCGGGAAATTCACAATGATAACCTAGGTTAATATCTAAGAAAGTGCTTCAAACACTAGGAATACGTGAATAAAGGGCCTTAATATCTGTAACACATTGTTTCCTGACAAGGAAATCGTGTTCAAAGAACATAGAACCGAGTTGCATACTGGTTACATTTATTATTCCGGGACAATGAGTTGGCATTTTTGAAAGAAGCCTGGTTAGGCCATTAAACCGGATGTGATGACGTCACCAAGGGGGAGGGGCCACGTGGGGAGGCTTAATTGATCCCAGGTGATAATGATTTGGCCAGGGGACCAGCTGGGAGTGATGACATCATTGAGATTAGTTTCTGGTATTAGGGTTAGAGAATTGGGGCTCTGTTCATGGTTAGGGTTAGGATAAGGTTTTGGGCTAGGTAGCGTTCAGGCTCAGGTGTGGGCTAGATTTAGGGTTTAGGTTAGAGTGATAGGGACAGGGTTACAGTCACAGTGTAGTAATGTTGGCTATTCACAATGAATGAGCTTCAAAGACTCGACAATTTGGTGTGTAGCACTCAGAACTTACGACTCCAGACTAGGGAAATATTTAGAAATGTGCTTCACACAATAGGAATACATATTCCAATAGACTGAATATATGAACAGCACAATTTTGTCACTGGGAAATCTTGTTCAAACAGCTGAGAAGCGAGTGTTACATTTATTTTTCCCGTCAAAAGGAGTTGGCGTTTTCGGGAAAAGGTTTTGGTGAAACACTGAAAAACTAATTTTCCTAGAGCTATCGAACAGTATGAAAGTATTGAGAACACTATGAAATAAAAATGTTAGTTAGGCTAGGGTTCCAAGTAATGATTTACTGTGCCTTTAAAAAGCCGGTATGACACCCGTGTTAAAATGAAAAGTCTCATTGCTCAAAACAACAGACCAGGGGAATGGCAGAGTGTCTCTAGAACTCCTGGAATACGTTTTAGAACCCGAACATCTCTACTGAATTTTGAAATACTGTGAATTTGTATCCAAAGCGCTGTGAAAGGTAGGATAGACTGTCAAGTGGTAATAATGTTGAAAGTGCTGGTATATTTGTAAAAAAGGTTGTTTTACCAAATTAGAATTCACAATGAAAAAGCTTGAGACACTGGAAGAGAGAGACTCCAACTCGGGAAATTCACAATGATAACCTAGGTTAATATCTAAGAAAGTGCTTCAAACACTAGGAATACGTGAATAAAGGGCCTTAATATCTGTAACACATTGTTTCCTGACAAGGAAATCGTGTTCAAAGAATATAGAACCGAGTTGGATACTGCTTACATTTATTATTCCGGGACAATGAGTTGGCGATTTTGAAAGAAGCCTGGTTAGGCCATTAAAACGGATGTGATGACGTCACCAAGGGGGAGGGGCCACGTGGGCAGGCTTAATTGATGCCAGGTGATAATGATTTGGCCAGGGGACCAGCTGGGAGTGAGGACGTCATCGAGATTAGTTCTGGTAAATAGGGTTAGAGAATTGGGGCTCTGTTCATGGTTAGGGTTAGGATAAGGTTTTGGGCTAGGTAGCGTTCAGGCTCAGGTGTGGGCTAGGTTTAGGGTTTGGGTTAGAGTGATAGGGACAGGGTTACAGTCACAGTGTAGTAATGTTGGCTATTCACAATGAATGAGCTTCAAACACTCGACAATTTGGTGTGTAGCGCTCAGAACTTATGACTCCAGACTAGGGAAATATTTAGAAATGTGCTTCACACAATAGGAATACGTATTCCAATAGACTGAATATCTGAACAGCACAATTTTGTCACTGGGAAATCTTGTTCAAACAGCTGAGAAGCGAGTGTGACACTGTTTACATTTATTTTTCCCGTCAAAAGGAGTTGGCGTTTTCGGGAAAAGGTTTTGGTGAAACACTGAAAAACTAATTTTCCTACAGCTATCGAACAGTATGAAAGTATTGAGAACACTATGAAATAAAAATGTTAGTTAGGCTAGGGTTCCAAGAAATGATTTACTGTGCCTTTAAAAAGCCGGTATGACACCCGTGTTAAAATGAAAAGTCTCATTGCTCAAAACAACAGACCAGGGGAATGGCAGAGTGTCTCTAGAACTCCTGGAATACGTTTTAGAACCCGAACATCTCTACTGAATTTTGAAATACTGAGAATTTGTATCCAAAGCGCTGTGAAAGGTAGGATAGACTGTCAAGTGGTAATAATGTTGAAAGTGCTGGTATATTTGTAAAAAAGGTTGTTTCACCAAATTAGAATTCACAATGAAAAAGCTTGAGACACTGGAAGAGAGAGACTCCAACTCGGGAAATTCACAATGATAACCTAGGTTAATATCTAAGAAAGTGCTTCAAACACTAGGAATACGTGAATAAAGGGCCTTAATATCTGTAATACATTGTTTCCTAACAAGGAAATCGTGTTCAAAGAACATAGAACGGAGTTGGATACTGGTTACATTTATTATTCGGAGACAATGAGTTGGCGATTTTGAAAGAGGCCTCCTTGGGCCATTAAACCGGATGTGATGACGTCACCAAGGGGGAGGGGCCACGTGGGCAGGCTTAATTGATCCCAGGTGATAATGAATTGGCCAGGGGACCAGCTGGGAGTGATGAGGTCATCGAGATTAGTTCTGGTATTAGTGTTAGAGAATTGGGGCTCTGTTCATGGTTAGGGTTAGGATAAGGTTTTGGGCTAGGTAGGGTTCAGGCTCAGGTGTGGACTAGGTTTAGGGTTTGGGTTAGAGGGTTAGAGACAGGGTTACGGTCACAGTGTAGTAATGTTGGCTATTCACAATGAATGAGCTTCAATCACTCGACAATTTGGTGTGTAGCACTCAGAACTTACGACTCCAGACTAGGGAAATATTTAGAAATGTGCTTCACACAATAGGAATACATATTCCAATAGACTGAATATCTGAACAGCACAATTTTGTCACTGGGAAATCTTGTTCAAACAGCTGAGAAGCGAGTGTGACACTGTTTACATTTATTTTTCCCGTCAAAAGGAGTTGGCGTTTTCGGGAAAAGGTTTTGGTGAAACACTGAAAATCTCATTTTCCTAGAGCTATCGAACAGTATAAAAGTATTGAGAACACTATGAAATAAAAATGTTAGTCAGGCTAGGGTTCCAAGTAATGTTTTACTGTGCCTTACAAAGCCGGTATGACACCTGTGTTAAAATGAAAAGTCTCATTACTCAAAACAACAGACCAGGGGAATGGCAGAGTGTCTCTAGAACTCCTGGAATACGTTTTAGATCCCGAACATCTCTACTGAATTTTGAAATACTGAGAATTTGTATCCAAAGCGCTGTGAAAGGTAGGATAGGCTGTCAAGTGGTAATAATGTTGAAAGTGCTGGTATATTTGTAAAAAAGGTTGTTTTACCAAATTAGAATTCACAATGAAAACGCTTGAGACACTGGAAGAGAGAGACTCCAACTCGGGAAATTTACAATGATAACCTAGGTTAATATCTAAGAAAGTGCTTCAAACACTAGGAATACGTGAATAAAGGGCCTTAACATCTGTAACACATTGTTTCCTGACAAGGAAATCGTGTTCAAAGAACATAGAACCGAGTTGGATACTGGTTACATATATTATTCCAGGACAATGAGTTGGCGATTTTGAAAGAGGCCTGGTTAGGCCATTAAACTGGATGTGATGACGTCACCAAGGGGTAGGGGCCACGTGGGCAGGCTTAATTGATCCCAGGTGATAATGATTTGGCCAGGGGACCAGCTGGGAGTGATGAGGTCATCGAGATTACTTCTGGTATTAGGGTTAGAGAATTGGGGCTCTGTTCATGGTTAGGGTTAGGATAAGGTTTTGGGCTAGGTAGGGTTCAGGCTCAGGGGTGGGCTAGGTTTAGGGTTTGGGTTAGAGGGGTAGGGACAGGGTTACGGTCACAGTGTCGTAATGTTGGCTATTCACAATGAATGAGCTTCAATCACTGGACAATTTGGTGTGTAACACTCAGAACTTACGACTCCAGACTAAGGAAATATTTAGAAATGTGCTTCACACAATAGGAATACATATTCCAATAGACTGAATATCTGAACAGCACAATTTTGTCACTGGGAAATCTTGTTCAAATAGCTGAGAAGCGAGTGTGACACTGTTTACATTTATTTTTCCCGTCAAAAGGAGTTGGCGTTTTCGGGAAAAGGTTTTGGTGAAACACTGAAAAACTCATTTTTCTAGAGCTATCGAACAGTATGAAAGTATTGAGAACACTATGAAATAAAAATGTTAGTTAGGCTAGGGTTCCAAGGAATGTTTTACTGTGCCTTTAAAAAGCCGGTATGACACCAGTATTAAAATGAAAAGTCTCATTGCTCAAAACAACAGACCAGGGGAATGGCAGAGGTGTCTCTAGAACTCCTGGAATGCGTTTTAGAACCCGAACATCTCTACTGAATTTTGAAATACTGAGAATTTGTATCCAAAGCGCTGTGAAAGGTAGGATAGACTGTCAAGTGGTAATGATGTTGAAAGTGCTGGTATATTTGTAAAAAAGGTTGTTTTACCAAATTAGAATTCACAATGAAAACGCTTGAGACACTGGAAGAGAGAGACTCCAACCCGGGAAATTCACAATGATAACCTAGGTTAATATCTAAGAAAGTGCTTCAAACACTAGGAATACGTGAATAAAGGGCCTTAATATCTGTAACACATTGTTTCCTGTCAACGAAATCGTGTTCAAAGAACATAGAACCGAGTTGGATACTGGTTACATTTATTATTCCGGGACAATGAGTTGGCGATTTTGAAAGAGGCCTGGTTAGGCCATTAAACCGGATGTGATGACGTCACCAAGGGGAGGGGCCACGTCGGCAGGCTTAATTGATCCCAGGTGATAATGATTTGGCCAGGGGACCAGCTGGGAGTGATGACGTCATCGAGATTAGTTCTGGTAGTAGGGTTAGAGAATTGGGGCTCTGTTCATGGTTAGGGTTAGGATAAGGTTTTGGGCTAGGTAGGGTTCAGGCTCAGGGGTGGGCTAGGTTTAGGGTTTGGGTTAGAGGGGTAGGGACAGGGTTACGGTCACAGTGTAGTAATGTTGGCTATTCACAATGAATGAGCTTCAATCACTGGACAATTTGATGTGTAGCACTCAGAACTTACGACTCCAGACTAGGGAAATATTTAGAAATGTGCCTCACACAATTGGAATACATATTCCAATAGACTGAATATCTGAACAGCACAATTTTGTCACTGGGAAATCTTGTTCAAACAGCTGAGAACCGAGTGTGACACTGTTTACATTTATTTTTCCCGTCAAAAGGAGTTGGCGTTTTTGGGAAAAGGTTTTGGTGAAACACTGAAAAACTCATTTTCCTAGAGCTATCGAACAGTATGAAAGTATTGGGAACACTATGAAATAAAAATGTTAGTTAGGCTAGGGTTCCAAGTAATGTTTTAATGTGCCTTTAAAAAGCCGGTATGACACCCGTGTTAAAATGAAAAGTCTCATAGCTCAAAACAACAGACCAGGGGAATGGCAGAGTGTCTCTAGAACTCCTGGAATACGTTTTAGATCCCAAACATCTCTACTGAATTTTGAAATACTGACAATTTGTATCCAAAACGCTGTGAAAGGTAGGATAGACTTTCAAGTGGTAATAATGTTGAAAGTGCTGGTATATTTGTAAAAAAGGTTGTTTTACCAAATTAGAATTCACAATGAAAAAGCTTGAGACACTGGAAGAGAGAGACTCCAACTCAGGAAATTCACAATGATAACCTATAATAATATCTAAGACAGTGCTTCAAACACTAGGAATACGTGAATAAAGGGACTTAATATCTGTATCACATAGTTTCCTGACAAGGAAATCGTGTTCAAAGAACATAGAACCGAGTTGGATACTAGTTACATTTATTATTCAGGGACAATGAGTTGGCGATTTTGAAAGAAGCCAGGTTAGGCCATTAAACCGGAAGTGAAGGCTTCACCAAGGGGGAGAGGCTACGTGGGCAGGCTTAATTGATCCCAGGTGATAATGATTTGGCCAGGGGACCAGTTGAGAGTGATGATGTCATTGAGATTAGTTCTGGTATTAGGGTTAGAGAATTGGAGCTCTGTTCAGGAATAGGGTTAGGATAAAGTTTTGGGCTAGGTAGGGTTCAGGCTCAGGTTAGGGCTAGGTTTAGGGTTTGGGTTGGAGGGTTAGAAACAGGGTTCCGGTCACCATGTAGTAACGTTGGCTATTCTCAATGAATGAGATTCAATCACTAATATGATTTCTAGCTTTGTCTTATAATGGGCCATCTGATCTATTTGTGGGACTTCACCACATGTACCAACAACTTTATACACTCTTCTCTGAACTTGAGAAGCTATATACACTTGTCTCTCAACTGTTGTACTTTTGAATGCTACTTTTCAGTGAATTCTAGTGGGTTGGAACACTGGTTTCTTGTGAACTAACTCTATTTCAAGGATTTCTGTAGTGTACAACATCCTTTTTAGACTATACACTTATATTTTGATGGTTTTCCACTTGTTCTCACACAATTCTATGATATTCATTAGTATTTGCCCTGAAATACTACTGTTTTCTAGCTATGTCTTATACTGGGCCTGCTGCTCTATTTGTGGGACTTCACCACATGTACAAACAATTTTATACACTCTTCTCTGAACTTGGGAAGCTATATAGTCTTGTCTTTCAATAGTTTTACAGTTGAATGCTAATTTTCAGTGAATTCTGGTGGTTTCAAAAACTGGTTTCATGTGAACTAACTCTATTTCAAGGATTTCCGCAGTGTACAACATCCTTTCTAGACTAGACAGTTACATTTTGATGGTTTTCTACTTGTTCTCACACAATTCCATGCTATTCATTAATATTTGCTGTGAATTACTAAGATTTCTAGCTGTGTCCTGTAATGGGCCCTCTTCTCTACTTGTGGGACTTCACCACATGTAAAAACAACTTCATACACTCTTCTCTGAACTTGAGAAGCTATATACACTTGTCTTTCAACAGTTTCACAGTTGAATGCTAATTTTCATTGTATTCTAGGGGTTTCAAACACTGGTTTCATGTGAACTAACTCTATTTCCAGGATTTCTGTAGTGTACAACATCCTTTCTAGACTAGACAACTTACATTTTGATGGTTTTCTACTTATTCTCACACAATTCCATGCTATTCATTAATATTTGCTCTGAATTCCTACAGATTTCTAGCAGTGTCCTATAATAGCCTTTCTGCTCTACTCGTGGGACGTCACCACATGTAAAAACAACTTCAAACATCTTCTCTGAACTTGAGAAGCTATATACACTTGTCTTTCAACAGTTTTACAGTTGAATGCTAATTTTCATTGTATTCTAGGGGTTTCAAACACTGTTTTCATGTTAACTAACTCTATTTCCAGGATTTCTGCAGTGTACAACATCCCTTCTAGACTAGACACTTACATTTTGATGTTTTTCCACTTGTTCTCACACAATTCTATGATATTCATTAGTATTTGCTCTGAATTACTACTGATTTCTAGCTGTGTCCTCTAATGGGCCTTCTGCTCTACTTGTGGGACTTTACCACATGTAGAAACAACTTTATACACTCTTCTCTGAACTTGAGAAGCTATATACACTGTCTTTCAACTGTTTTACAGTTGAATACTACTTTTCAGTGAATTCTGTTGGTTTTAAAAACTGCTTTCATGTGATCTAACTCTATTTCAAGGATTTCTGCAGTGTACAACATCCTTTCTAGACTAGACTCTTACATTTTGATGGTTTTCCACTTGTTCTCACACAATTCTGTGATATTCATTAATATTTGCTCTGAATTACTACTGCTTTCTTGCAGTGTCCTATAATAGCTCTTCTGCTCTACTTGTGGGACTTCACCACATGTAGAAACAACTTCATGCACTCTTCTCTGAACTTGAGAAGCTATATACACTTGTCTTTCCACTGTTTTACAGTTGAAAACTACTTTTAAGTGACTTTTGGTGGTTTCAAACACTGGTTTCATGTGAACTAACTCTATTTCAAGGATTTCCGCAGTGTACAACATCCTTTCTAGACTTGACACTTACATTTTGATGTCTTTTCCACTTGGTCTCTCACAATTCTGTGATACTCATTAGTATTTGCTCTGAATTACTACTGCTTTCTTGCAGTGTCCTATAATAGCTCTTCTGCTCTACTTGTGGGACTTCACCACATGTAGAAACAACTTCATACACTTTTCTCTGATTTTGAGAAGCTATATACACTTGTCTTTCAACAGTTTTACAGTGGAATGCTAATTATTTTGTATTCTAGGGGTTTAAAACCCTGGTTTCATGTGAACTAATTCTATTTCCAAGATTTCTGCAGTGTAAAACATCCTTTATAGACTAGACACTTACATTTTGATGTCTTTTCACTTGGTCTCTCACAATTCTGTGATACTCATTAGTATTTGCTCTGAATTACTACTGCTTTCTTGCAGTGTCCTATAATAGCTTTCTGCCTACTTGTGGGACTTCACCACATGTGTAGAAACAACTTCATGCACTCTTCTCTGAACTTAGAGAAGCTATATACACTTGTCTTTCTACTGTTTTACGTTGAAAACTACTTTTCAGTGAATTCTGGTGGTTTTCAAACACTGGTTTTCATGTGAACTAACTCTATTTCAAGGATTTCGCAGTGTACAAACATCCTTTCTAGACTAGACACTTACATTTTGATGTCTTTTCACTTGGTCTCTCACAATTCTGTGATCTCATTTATATTTGCTCTTGAATTACTACTGCTTTCTTGCAGTGTCCTATAATAGCCTTCTCTCTTACTTGTGGGACTTCACCACATGTAGAAACAACTTCATACACTTTCTCTGAACTTGAGAAGCTATATACACTTGTCTTTCAACAGTTTTTACAGTGTGAATGCTATTTTCATTGTATTCTAGGGGTTTCAACACTGGTTTCATGTGAACTAACTCTATTTCCAAGGATTTTCTGCATGTACAACATCCTTTCTAGACTAGACACTTACATTTTGATGTCTTTTCCACTTGGTTCTATCACAATTCTGTGATACTCATTAGTATTTGCTCTGAATTACTACTGCTTTCTTGCAGTGTCCTTTAATGGCCTTCTGCTCTACTTGTGGGACTTCACCACATGTAGAAACAAACTTCATACACTCTTCTCTGAACTTGAGAAGCTATATACACTGTCTTTCAACTGTTTTTACAGTTGAATCTACTTTTCAGTGAATTCTGTGGTTTTCAAACACTGGTTTCATTGTAACTAACTCTATTTCAGGGTTTGCAGTTGTAAACATCCTTTCTAACTAGACACTTACATTTTTGATGTTTTTCCACTTGTTCTCACAATTCTGTTATCATTATATTTGCTCTGAATTACTACTGTTTCTAGCTGTGTCCTATAATAGCTTCTGCTCTACTTGTGGGACTTCACCACATGTAGATAAACACTTCATACATCTTCTCTGACTTGAGAAGCTATATACACTGTCTTTCAACGTTTTACAGTTGAATCTATCTTTCATGTTTCTAGGGTTTTCAAAACACTGGTTTCATGTGAACTAACTCTATTTCAAGGATTTCTGCAGTGTACAACATCCTTTCTAGACTAGACACTTACATTTTGATTGTTTTCCACTTGTTCTCACAATTCTGTGATCTCATTAGTATTTGCTCTGAATTACTACGTTTCTTGCTGTGTCCTATAATAGCCTTCTGCTCTACTTGTGGGACTTCACCACATGTAAAACAACTTTCACATCTTCTCTGAACTTGAGAAGCTATATACACTTGTCTTTCAACAGTTTTACAGTATGAACTTACTTTTCATGTTTCTAGTGGTTTCAAACACTGGTTTCATGTGAACTCTAACTCTATTTCAAGATTTCTGCAGTGTACAACATCCTTTCTAGACTAGACACTTACATTTTGATGTCTTTTCCACTTGGTCTCTCACAATTCTGTGATACTCATTATATTTGCTCTGAATTTACTACTGCTTTCTTGCAGTGTCCTTAATAGCCTTCTGCTCTACTTGTGGGACTTTAACCACATGTAGAAACAACTTATACACTCTTCTCTGAACTTGAGAAGCTATTATACACTTGTCTTTCAACTGTTTTACGTTGAATATTACTTTTCAGTGAATTCTGTGTGTTCAAAACTGGTTTCATGTGACTAATCTATTTTCCAAGGATTTTGCAGTGTAACTAAACCTTTCTAGACTAGACACTTACATTTTTGATGGTTTTCCACTTGTTCTCCACAATTCTGTGATTACATTTTATTTGCTCTGAATTACTACGATTTCTTGCAGTGTCCTATAATAGCCTTCTGCTCATTGTGGGACTTCACCACATAGTAGAACAATTCATACATCTTCTCTGAACTTGAGAAGCTATTCACTTGTCTTTCAACGTTTTACAGTTGAATCTATTTCATTGATTCTGGGGTTTCAAACACTGGTTTCATGTGACTAACTCTATTTCCAGGATTTCGAGTGTAAACATCCTTTCTAGACTAGACACTTACATTTGATGTCTTTCACTTGGTCTCTCACATTCTGTGATACTCATTAGTATTTGCTCTGAATTACTACTGTTTCTTGCAGTGTCCTATAATAGCCTTTGCTCTACTTGTGGGACTTCACCACATGTAGAAACAACTTCATCACTCTTCTCTGAACTTGAGAAGCTATATACACTTGTCTTTCACTGTTTTACAGTTGAACTATTTTCATGATTCTGGGTTTCAAACACTGGTTTCATGTGACTAACTCTATTTCAGATTCGCAGTGTACAACATCCTTTCTAGATAGACACTTACATTTTGATGTTTTTCACTTGTCTCTCACAATTCTGTGATATCATTATATTTGCTTGAATACTACGTTTCTTGCAGTGTCCTATAATACCTTTGCTCTACTTGTGGGACTTCACCACATGTAAAACAACTTCATACATCTTCTCTGAACTTGAGAAGCTATATACACTTGTCTTTCAACGTTTTACAGTTGAATCTAATTTTCATGTATTCTGGGGTTTCAAACACTGGTTTCATGTGAACTAACTCTATTTCCAGGATTTCGCAGTGTACAACATCCTTCTAGACTAGACACTTACATTTTGATGTCTTTTCACTGTCTCTCACAATTCTGTGATACTCATTATATTTGCTCTGAATTACTACTGCTTTCTTGCAGTGTCCTATAATAGCTCTTGCTCTATTGTGGGACTTCACCACATGTAAAACAACTTCATCACTCTTCTCTGAACTTGAGAACTATATACACTTGTCTTTCACTTTACAGTTGAATAATTTTGATTTGGGTTTCAAACCTGGTTTCATGTGAACTAACTCTATTTCCAGATTTCGCAGTGTAAACATCCTTTTGACTAGCACTTACATTTTGATGTCTTTTCCACTTGGTCTCTCACAATTCTTGATATCATTAGTATTGCTCTGAATTATACTGTTTCTGCGTGTCTATGCTTCTGTTATTGTGACTTCCACTGTAAACCTTAACATCTTCTTGAATGAGAAGCTATTACACTGTTTTAGTTTTAGTGAATTTTATTGGTTAACATGTTCTGTGACTATCTATTTCGATTTCGCAGTGTAATTTCTAATAGACACTTAATTTGATGTTTACTTTCACAATTCTGATAATTAATTTGCTTGAATTACGTTTGCAGTTCCTATAGCTTGTTACTTTGGACTTACACTGTAAACATTCATACATTTCTGATTAGAGAATACATTGTCTTCAACGTTTCAGTGACTATTTTTATTCTGGTTCAACACTTTCTGGAACTAATCTATTTCAGATTGCAGGAAATCCTTAGAGACTAATTTTGTGTTTTACTTTCACATTTGTTATTATATTCTTGAATTATAGTTTGCATGCCTTTGCTACTTGTGGACTACCAATGTAAACACTTACACTTTCTCTATTGAGAGTATAAACTGTCTTTCACTTTACAGGAACTATTTGATTTGGTTTACGTTTATGACTAATCTATTTCCAGATTTCGCATGAACATCCTTTAATAACTACTTTGTTCACTGTTTCCATTCTTGATTCATTATATGCTTGAATACTACGATTTCTAGCTGTGTCTTATAATAAGCCTTCTGCTCTATTTGTGGGACTTCACCACATGTAAAAACAACTTCATACATTCTTCTCTGAACTTGAGAAGCTATATACACTTGTCTTTCAACAGTTTTACAGTTGAATGCTACTTTTCATTGTATTCTAGTGGTTTCAAACACTGGTTTCATGTGAACTAACTCTATTTCCAGGATTTCTGTAGTGTACAACATCCTTTCTAGACTAGACACTTACATTTTGATGGTTTTTACACTTGGTCTCTCACAATTCTGTGATACTCATTAATATTTGCTCTGAATTACTACTGCTTTCTTGCAGTGTCCTATAATAGCTCTTCTGCTCTACTTGTGGGACTTCACCACATAAACAACTTCATACACTCTTCTCTGAACTTGAGAAGCTATATACACTTGTCTTTCAACTGTTTTACAGTTGAAAACTACTTTTCAGTATTCTTGGTTTCAAACACTGGTTTCATGTGAACTAACTCTATTTCAAGGATTTCGCAGTGTACAACATCCTTTCTTAGACTAGACACTTACATTTTGATGTCTTTTCCACTTGGTCTCTCACAATTCTGTGATACTCATTAGTATTTGCTCTGAATTACTACTGCTTTCTTGCAGTGTCCTATAATAGCTCTTCTGCTCTATTGTGGGACTTCACCACATGTAAAACAACTTCATACACTCTTCTCTGAACTTGAGAAGCTATATACACTTGTCTTTCAACGTTTTACAGTTGAATGCTATTTTCATTGTATTCTAGGGGTTTCAAACACTGGTTTCATGTGAACTAACTCTTTTCCAGGATTTCGCAGTGTACAACATCCTTTCTAGACTAGACACTTACATTTGATGTCTTTTCACTTGGTCTCTCACAATTCTGTGATACTCATTAGTATTTGCTCTGAATTACTACTGCTTTCTTGCAGTGTCCTATAATAGGCCTTCTGCTCTATTTGTGGGACTTCACCACATGTAAATACAACTTCATACATTCTTCTCTGAACTTGAGAAGCTATATACACTTGTCTTTCAACTGTTTTACTGTTGAAAACTACTTCTCAGTGACTTCTGGAGGTTTCAAACACTGGTTTCATGTGAACTAACTCTATTTCAATGATTTCCGCAGTGTACAACATCCTTTCTAGACTAGACACTTACATTTTGATGTCTTTTCCACTTGGTCTCTCACAATTCTGTGATACTCATTAGTATTTGCTCTGAATTTCTACTGATTTCTAGCTGTGTCTTATAATGGGCCTGCTGCTCTATTTGTGGGACTTCACCAAATGTACAAACAATTTTATACACTCTTCTCTGAACTTGAGAAGCTATATATACTTGTCTTTCAACACTTTTACAGTTGAATGCTAATTTTCAGTGAATTCTGGTGATTTCAAAAACTGGTTTCATGTGAACTAACTCTATTTCATGGATTTTCGCAGTTTACAACATCCTTTCTACACTAGACACTTACATTTTGATGGTTTTCTACTTGTTCTCACAAAATTCCCTGTCATTCATTAATATTTGCTCTGAATTACTAACGATTTCTAGCTGTGTCCTGTAATGAGCCCTCTGCTCTACTTGTGGGACTTCACCACATGTAGAAACAACGTCATACACACTTCTCTGAACTTGAGAAGCTATATACACTTGTCTTTCAACAGTTTTACAGTTGTATGCGAATTTTTATTGTATTCTAGGGGTTTCAAACACTGTTTTCATGTGAACTAACTCTATTTCCAGGATGTCTGCAGTGTACTACATCTTTTGTAGACTAGACAATTACATTTTGATGTCTTTTCCACCTGGTCTCTCAAATTCTGTGATACTCATTAGTTTTTGCTCTGAATTACTACTGCTTTCTTGCAGTGTCCTATAATGGACCTTCTGCTCTACTTGTGGGACTTCACCACTTGTAGAAACAACTTTATACATTCTTATCTGAATTAGAGAAGCTATATACACTTGTCCTTCAACTGTTTTCCTGTTGAATACTACTTTTCAGTGAATTCTGATGGTTTCAAACACTGGTTTCATGTGAACTAACTCTATTTCAAGGATTTCTGCAGTGTACAACATCCTTTCTAAATAGACACTTACATTTTGATGTCTTTTTTACTTGGTCTCTCACAGTTCTGTGATACTCATTAGTATTTGCTCTGATTATTACTGCTTTCATGCAGTGCCCTATAATAGCCCTTCTGCTCTACTTGTGGGACTTCACCACATGTAGAGTGTACTTCATACACTCTTCTCTGAACTTCAGAAGCTATATACACTTGTCTTTCCACTGTTTTACAGTTGATAACTACTTTTCAGTGACTTCTGGTGGTTTCAAACACTGGTTTCATGTGAACTAACTCTATTTCAAGGATTTCCTCAGTGTACAACATCCTTTCTAGACTAGACACACTTACATTTTGATTGTTTTCCAGTTGTTCTCACACAATTCTATGATATTTATTAGTATTTGCTCTGAATTACTACTGATTTCTAGCTGTGTCCTATTTTGGGCTTTCTACTCTATTTGTTGGACTTCTCCACTAGTACAAACTACATTATACACTCTTCTCTGAGCTTTAGAATTTATATACACTTGTCTTTCAACTGTTTTACAGTAGAATACTACTTTTCATTGAATTCTGTTGTTTTCAAACACTGGTTTAATGTGAACTAACTCTATTTCAAGGATTTCTGCAGTGTACAACATCCTTTATGAACTAGACACTTATATTTTGATGGTTTTCCACTTGTTCTCACACAATTCTGTGATACTCATTAGTATTTGCTCTGAATTAATACTGCTTTCTTTTTTTTTAAATTTCTTTATTGATTAAGGTTTCACATATTTGTCCTCATCCCCCCATTCCCATCCCACACCCCTCCCCATGGATGCCCCAAACCCCTGTTGAACTTAACCATTGGTTAGGCTCATATGCGTGCACACAAGACCTTTGGTTGATCTCTCCCCCCTTCCCCCACCCTCCCCTATCCTCCTCTGAGGCCCAATAGTCCGATCGATGCCTCCTTGTTTCTGGTTCTGTTATTGTTCATCAGTCTATGTTGTTCATCATTTCCCCTAGATGAGCGAAATCATGTGTCACTAGAGATATACTTATAAGAATTGAATGTGAGACGAGCAATAATAGTTATGCTGACAGGCAAATGAATCAGTCTGTAGTGAGTTTCTTTCTGGACCAATAGTTCTTTTGAGACCCAATATCAATGTCCACCAGTTCCTTATGAGTACATGTCGGCACTGACCCCTCAGCTCTGGATGGTGGAGAAATGGTGGTAATGCAGGTCCAACTCCCTCTGGTTTGGTCTCGGCCGGATCGAGGGGCACGGCTTCACCGGATCCAAGGGCCCACGGCCTCACCCGGACCCGGGACCCAGTCTCACCCGGATCCAGGTGCACACGGCCTCGCCCAGACCCAGGATTCAGCTTCACCCGGACCCAGGGGCTCATGGCCTCACCCGGAACCAGGGGCGCGTGGCTTCTCCCCGGCCCGGGGACCCAGCCTCACCCGGATCCAGGGGCACGTGGCCTCACCCGGACCCAGGGGTGCGTGGCCTCTCCCAGACCCAGGGTCGCGTGGCCTCACCCGGATCCATGGGCCCATGACCTCACGCGGACCTGGGATCCAGGCTCACCCGGATGCAGGGGCCCACGGCTTCACCCGGACCCGGGACCCAGCCACCCGGATCAGGGCACACGGCCTCGCCTAGACCCAGGATTCAGTTTAACCTAGGTTAATATCTAAGACAGTGTTTCAAACACTAGAAATACGTGAAAAAAGGGCCTTAATATCTGTCACACATTGGTTCCTGAAAAGCAAATCGTGTTCAAAGAACATAGAACAGAGTTGGATGCTGTTTAAATTTATAATTAAGAGACAATGAGTTGGCGTTTTTGAAAGAGGCCTGGTTAGGCCATTAAACAGGAAATGGTGACGTCACCAAGGGGGAGGGGCCACGAGGGCAGGTTTAATTGATACCAGGATATAATGATTTAGCCTGGGGCCCAGCTGGGTGTGATGACGTCATTGAGGTTAGTTCTGGTGTTAGGGTTAGAGAATTGGGGTTCTGGCTAGGGTTAGGGTTAGGATAAGGGTTCGGGCTAGGTAGGGTTCAGGCTCAGGTTAAGGCTAGGTTTAGGCTTAGGGTTAGAGGGTTAGGGACAGGGTTATGGTCACAGTGTAGTAAGGTTGGGTATTCACGATGAATGAGCTTCAACCACTGGACAAATTGGAGTGTAGCACTGAGAATTTACAACTCCAGATTAGGGTAATATTTAGAAATGTTCTTCACACACTAGGAATACATATTCCAATAGACTGAATATCTGAACAGCACAATTTTTTCACTGGGAAATCTTGTTCAAACCGCTGAGAACACAGTGTGACACTGTTAACCTTTATGTTTCCCGTCAAAAGGAGTTGGCGTTTTCGGTAAAAGGAGTTGGTGAAACACTGAAAAATTTATTTTCCTAGAACTATAGAATAGTATGAAAGTATTGAGAACACTATGAAATCAAAATGTTAGTTAGGTTAGGTTTCGAAGTAGTGGTTTAAAGTACCTTTAAAAAGCGGTATGACACCGTGTTAAAATGAAAAGTCTCATTGCTCAAAACAACAGACCAGGGGAATGGCAGAGTGTCTCTAGAACTCTGAATACGTTTTAAACCGAACATCTCTACTGAATTTTGAAATACTGAGAATTTGTATCCAAAGCCTGTGAAAGGTAGGATAGACTGTCAATGGTAATAATGTTGAAAGTGCTGGTATATTTGTAAAAAAGGTTGTTTACCAAATTGAATTCACAATGAAAAGCTTGAGACTGGAAGAGAGAGACTCCAACGGAAATTCACAATGATAACTAGGTTAATATTAAGAAAGTGCTTCAAACACTAGGAATACGTGAATAAAGGCCTTAATATCTGTAACACATTGTTTCCTGAAGGAATCGTGTTCAAAGAACATAGAACCGAGTTGGATACTGGTTACATTTATTTGGACAATGAGTTGGCGATTTTGAAAGAGGCCTCTTAGGCCATTAAACGGATGTGATGACGTCACCAAGGGGGAGGGCCACGTGGGCAGGCTTAATTGATCCAGGTGATAATGATTTGGCCAGGGACAGCTGGGAGTGATGCGTCATGAGATTAGTTCGGTATTAGGTTAGAGAATTGGGGCTCTTTCATGGTTAGGGTTAGGATAAGGTTTTGGGCTAGGTAGGGTCAGGCTCAGGTGTGGCTAGGTTTAGGGTTTGGGATAGAGGGTTAGGGACAGGGTTACGGTCACGTGTAGTATGTTGGCTATTCACATGAATGAGCTTCAATCACTGGACAATTGGTGTGTAGCACTCAGAACTTAGGACTCCAGACTAGGGAAATATTAGAATGTGCTTCACACAATAGGAATACATATTCCATAACTGAATATTGAACAGCACAATTTTGTCACTGGGAAATCTTGTTCAAAAGCTGAGAAGCAAGTGTGACACTGTTTACATTTATTTTTCCCGTCAAAAGGAGTTGGCGTTTTCGGGAAAAGGTTTTGGTGAAACACTGAAAAACTCATTTTCCTAGAGCTATCGAACAGTATGAAAGTATTGAGAACACTATGAAATAAAAATGTTAGTCAGGCTAGGGTTCCAAGTAATGTTTTACTGTGCCTTTAAAAAGCCGGTATGACACCCGTGTTAAAATGAAAAGTCTCATTGCTCAAAACAACAGACCAGGGAATGGCAGAGTGTCTCTAGAACTCCATGAATACGTTTTAAAACCCGAACATCTCTACTGAATTTTGAAATACTGAGAATTTGTATCCAAAGCTCTGTGAAAGGTAGGATAGACTGTCAAGTGGTAATAATGTTGAAAGTGCTGGTATATTTGTAAAAAAGGTTGTTTTACCAAATTAGAATTCACAATGAAAAGCTTGAGACACTGGAAGAGAGAGACTCCAACTCGGGAAATTCACAATGATAAACCTAGGTTAATATCTAAGAAAGTGCTTCAAACACTAGGAATACGTGAATAAAGGGCCTTAATATCTGTAACACATTGTTTCCTGAATGAGGAAATCGTGTTCAAAGAACATAGAACCGAGTTGGATACTGGTTACATTTATTATTCCGGGACAATGAGTTGGCGATTTTGAAAGAGGCCTCCTTAGGCCATTAAACTGGATGTGATGACGTCACCAAGGGGGAGGGGCACGTGGGCAGGCTTAATTGATCCCAGGTGATAATGATTTGGCCAGGGACAGCTGGGAGTATGACGTCATCGAGATTAGTTCGGGTATTAGGGTTAGAGAATTGGGGCTCTGTTCATGGTTAGGGTTAGGATAAGGTTTTGGGCTAGGTAGGGTTCAGGCTCAGGTGTGGGCTAGGTTTAGGGTTTGGGATAGAGGGTTAGGGACAGGGTTACGGTCACAGTGTAGTAATGTTGGCTATTCACAATGAATGAGCTTCAATCACTGGACAATTTGGTGTGTAGCACTCAGAACTTAGGACTCCAGACTAGGGAAATATTTAGAAATGTGCTTCACACAATAGGAATACATATTCCAATAGACTGAATATCTGAACAGCACAATTTTGTCACTGGGAAATCTTGTTCAAAATGCTGAGAAGCAGTGTGACACTGTTTACATTTATTTTTCCCGTCAAAAGGAGTTGGCGTTTTCGGGAAAAGGTTTTGGTGAAACACTGAAAAACTCATTTTCCTAGAGCTATCGAACAGTATGAAAGTATTGAGAACACTATGAAATAAAAATGTTAGTTAGGCTAGGGTTCCAAGTAATGTTTTACTGTGCTTTAAAAAGCCGGTATGACACCCGTGTTAAAATGAAAAGTCTCATTGCTCAAAACAACAGACCAGGCAGGGAATGCCAGAGTGTCTCTAGAACTCCTGGAATACGTTTTAGAACCGAACATCTCTACTGAATTTTGAAATACTGAGAATTTGTATCCAAAGCGCTGTGAAAAGGTAGGGATAGACTTGTCAAGTGGTAATAATGTTGAAAGTGCTGGTATATTTGTAAAAAAGTTGTTTTACCAAATTAGAATTCACATGAAAAGCTTGAGACACTGGAAGAGAGAGACTCCAACTCGGAGAAATTCACAAAGAAAACCTAGGTTAATATCTAAGAAAGTGCTTCAAACACTAGGAATACGTGAATAAAGGCCTTAATATCTGTAACACATTGTTTCCTGACAAGGAAATCGTGTTCAAAGAAATAGAACCGAGTTGGATACTGGTTACATTTATTATTCGGGACAATGAGTTGGCGATTTTGAAAGAGGCCTGGTTAGGCCATTTAAACTGGATGTGATGACGTCACCAAGGGGGAGGGGCCACGTGGGCAGGCTTAATTGATCCCAGGTGATAATGATTTGGCCAGGGGACCAGCTGGGAGTGATGACGTCATTGAGATTAGTTCGGTTTAGGGTTAGAGAATTGGGGCTCTGTTCATGGTTAGGGTAGGATAAGGTTTTGGGCTAGGTAGGGTTCAGGCTCAGGTTGGGCTAGGTTTAGGGTTTGGGATAGAGGGTTAGGGACAGGGTTACGGTCACAGTGTAGTAATGTTGGCTATTCACAATGAATGAGCTTCAATCACTGGACAATTTGGTGTGTAGCACTCAGAACTTAGGACTCCAGACTAGGGAAATATTTAGAAATGTGCTTCACACAATAGGAATACATATTCCAATAGACTGAATATCTGAACAGCACAATTTTGTCACTGGGAAATCTTGTTCAAAATGCTGAGAAGCAAGTGTGACACTGTTTACATTTATTTTTCCCGTCAAAAGGAGTTGGCGTTTTAGGAAAAGGTTTTGGATGAAACACTGAAAAACTCATTTTCCTAGAGCTATCGAACAGTATGAAAGTATTGAGAACACTATGAAATAGAAAATGTTAGTTAGGCTAGGGTTCCAAGTAATGTTTTACTGTGCTTTTAAAAAGCCAGTATGTCACCCGTGTTAAAATGAAAAGTCTCATTGCTCAAAACAACAGACCAGGGGAATGGCAGAGTGTCTCTAGAACTCCTGGAATACGTTTTAGAACCGAACATCTCTACTGAATTTAGAAATACTGAGAATTTGTATCCAAAGCGCTGTGAAAGGTAGGATAGACTGTCAAGTGGTAATAATGTTGAAAGTGCTGGTATATTTGTAAAAAATTGTTTTTTACCAAATTAGAATTCACAATGAAAAGCTTGAGACACTGGAAGAGAGAGACTCCAACTCGGGAAATTCACAATGATAACCTAGGTTAATATCTAAGAAAGTGCTTCAAACACTAGGAATACGTGAATAAAGGGCCTTAATATCTGTAACACATTGTTTCCTGACAAGGAAATCGTGTTCAAAGAACATAGAACCGAGTTGGATACTGGTTACATTTATTATTCCGGACAATGAGTTGGCGATTTTGAAAGAGGCCTCCTTAGGCCATTAAACCGGATGTGATGACGTCACCAAGGGGGAGGGCCACGTGGTTAGGCATAATTGATCCCAGGTGATAATGATTTGGCCAGAGGACCAGCTGGGAGTGATGACGTCATCGAGATTAGTTCTGGTTATAGGGTTAGAGAATTGGGGCTCTGTTCATGGTTAGGGTTAGGATAAGGTTTTGGGCTAGGTACGTTCAGGCTCAGGTGTGGGCTAGGTTTAGGGTTTGGGATTAGAGGGTTAGGGACCGGGTTACCGTCACAGTGTTGTAATGTTGGCTATTCACAATGAATGAGCTTCAATCACTGGACAATTTGGTGTGTAGCACTCAGAACTTACGACTCCAGACTAGGGAAATATTTAGAAATGTGCTTCACACAATAGGAATACATATTCCAATAGACTGAATATCTGAACAGCACAATTTTGTCACTGGGAAATCTTGTTCAAACAGCTGAGAAGCAGTGTGACACTGTTTACATTTATTTTTCCCGTCAAAAGGAGTTGGCGTTTTCGGGAAAAGGTTTTGGTGAAACACTGAAAAACTCATTTTCCTAGAGCTATCGAACAGTATGAAAGTATTGAGAACACTATGAAATAAAAATGTTAGTTAGGCTAGGGTTCCAAGTAATGTTTTACTGTGCTTTTAAAAAGCCGGTATGACACCCGTGTTAAAATGAAAAGTCTCATTGCTCAAAACAACAGACCAGGGGAATGGCAGAGTGTCTCTAGAACTCCTGGAATACGTTTTAGAACCGAACATCTCTACTGAATTTTGAAATACTGAGAATTTGTATCCAAAGCGCTGTGAAAGGTAGGATAGACTGTCAAGTGGTAATAATGTTGAAAGTGCTGGTATATTTGTAAAAAAGGTTGTTTTACCAAATTAGAATTCACAATGAAAAAGCTTGAGACACTGGAAGAGAGAGACTCCAACTCGGGAAATTCACAATGATAACCTAGGTTAATATCTAAGAAAGTGCTTCAAACACTAGGAATACGTGAATAAAGGGCCTTAATATCTGTAACACATTGTTTCCTGACAAGGAAATCGTGTTCAAAGAACATAGAACCGAGTTGGATACTGGTTACATTTATTATTCCGGGACAATGAGTTGGCGATTTTGAAAGAGGCCTCCTTAGGCCATTAAACCGGATGTGATGACGTCACCAAGGGGGAGGGGCCACGTGGGCAGGCTTAATTGATCCCAGGTGATAATGATTTGGCCAGCGGACCAGCTGGGAGTGATGACGTCATCGAGTTTAGTTCGGTATTAGGGTTAGAGAATTGGGGCTCTGTTCATGGTTAGGGTTAGGATAAGGTTTTGGGCTAGGTAGGGTTCAGGCTCAGGTGTGGGCTAGGTTTAGGGTTTGGGATAGAGGGTTAGGGACAGGGTTACGGTCACAGTGTAGTAATGTTGGCTATTCACAATGAATGAGCTTCAATCACTGGACAATTTGGTGTGTAGCACTCAGAACTTACGACTCCAGACTAGGGAAATATTTAGAAATGTGCTTCACACAATAGGAATACATATTCCAATAGACTGAATATCTGAACAGCACAATTTTGTCACTGGGAAATCTTGTTCAAAATGCTGAGAAGCAAGTGTGACACTGTTTACATTTATTTTTCCCGTCAAAAGGAGTTGGCGTTTTAGGGAAAAGGTTTTGGTGAAACACTGAAAAACTCATTTTCCTGAGCTATCGAACAGTATGAAAGTATTGAGAACACTATGAAATGAAAATGTTAGTTAGGCTAGGGTTCCAAGTAATTTGTTTTACTGTGCTTTTAAAAAGCCGGTATGACACCCGTGTTAAAATGAAAAGTCTCATTGCTCAAAACAACAGACCAGGGGAATGGCAGAGTGTCTCTAGAATTCCTGGAATACGTTTTAGAACCGAACATCTCTACTGAATTTAGAAATACTGAGAATTTGTATCCAAAGCGCTGTGAAAGGTTGGATAGACTGTCAAGTGGTAATAATGTTGAAAGTGCTGGTATATTTGTAAAAAAGGTTTCTTTTACCAAATTAGAATTCACAATGAAAAAGCTTGAGACACTGGAAGAGAGAGACTCCAACTCGGGAAATTCACAATGATAACCTAGGTTAATATCTAAGAAAGTGCTTCAAACACTAGGAATACGTGAATAAAGGGCCTTAATATCTGTAACACATTGTTTCCTGACAAGGAAATCGTGTTCAAAGAACATAGAACCGAGTTGGATACTGGTTACATTTATTATTCCGGGACAATGAGTTGGCGATTTTGAAAAAGGCCTCCTTAGGCCATTAAAACCGGATGTGATGACGTCACCAAGGGGGAGGGGCCACGTGGTTAGGCTTAATTGATCCCCAGTGATAATGATTTGGCCAGAGGACCAGCTGGGAGTGATGACGTCATCGAGATTAGTTCTGGTTATAGGGTTAGAGAATTGGGGCTCTGTTCATGGTTAGGGTTAGGATAAGTTTTGGGCTAGGTACAGTTCAGGCTCAGGTGTGGGCTAGGTTTAGGGTTTGGGTTAGAGGGTTAGGGACGGGTTACCGTCACAGTGTTGTAATATTGGCTATTCACAATGAATGAGCTTCAATCACTGGACAATTTGGTGTGTAGCACTCAGAACTTACGACTCCAGACTAGGGAAATATTTAGAAATGTGCTTCACACAATAGGAATACATATTCCAATAGACTGAATATCTGAACAGCACAATTTTGTCACTGGGAAATCTTGTTCAAACAGCTGAGAAGCAGTGTGACACTGTTTACATTTATTTTTCCCGTCAAAAGGAGTTGGCGTTTTCGGGAAAAGGTTTTGGTGAAACACTGAAAAACTCATTTTCCTAGAGCTATCGAACAGTATGAAAGTATTGAGAACACTATGAAATAAAAATGTTAGTTAGGCTAGGGTTCCAAGTAATGTTTTACTGTGCCTTTTAAAAAGCCGGTATGACACCCGTGTTAAAATGAAAAGTCTCATTGCTCAAAACAACAGACCAGGGGAATGGCAGAGTGTCTCTAGAACTCCTGGAATACGTTTTAGAACCGAACATCTCTACTGAATTTTGAAATACTGAGAATTTGTATCCAAAGCGCTGTGAAAGGTAGGATAGACTGTCAAGTGGTAATAATGTTGAAAGTGCTGGTATATTTGTAAAAAAGGTTTTTTACCAAATTAGAATTCACAATGAAAAAGCTTGAGACACTGGAAGAGAGAGACTCCAACTCGGGAAATTCACAATGATAACCTAGGTTAATATCTAAGAAAGTGCTTCAAACACTAGGAATACGTGAATAAAGGGCCTTAATATCTGTAACACATTGTTTCCTGACAAGGAAATCGTGTTCAAAGAACATAGAACCGAGTTGGATACTGGTTACATTTATTATTCCGGGACAATGAGTTGGCGATTTTGAAAAGGCCTCCTTAGGCCATTAAACCGGATGTGATGACGTCACCAAGGGGGAGGGGCCACGTGGCAGGCTTAATTGATCCCAGGTGATAATGATTTGGCCAGGGACCAGCTGGGAGTGATGACGTCATCGAGATTAGTTCGGGTATTAGGGTTAGAGAATTGGGGCTCTGTTCATGGTTAGGGTTAGGATAAGGTTTTGGGCTAGGTAGGTTCAGGCTCAGGTGTGGGCTAGGTTTAGGGTTTGGGATAGAGGGTTAGGGACAGGGTTACGTCACAGTGTAGTAATGTTGGCTATTCACAATGAATGAGCTTCAATCACTGGACAATTTGGTGTGTAGCACTCAGAACTTACGACTCCAGACTAGGGAAATATTTAGAAATGTGCTTCACACAATAGGAATACATATTCCAATAGACTGAATATCTGAACAGCACAATTTTGTCACTGGGAAATCTTGTTCAAACATGCTGAGAAGCAGTGTGACACTGTTTACATTTATTTTTTCCCGTCAAAAGGAGTTGGCGTTTTGGGAAAAGGTTTTGGTGAAACACTGAAAACTCATTTTCCTAGAGCTATCGAACAGTATGAAAGTATTGAGAACACTATGAAATAAAATGTTAGTTAGGCTAGGGTTCCAAGTAATGTTTTACTGTGCTTTAAAAAGCCGGTATGACACCCGTGTTAAAATGAAAAGTCTCATTCTCAAAACAACAGACCAGGGGAATGGCAGAGTGTCTCTAGAATTCCTGGAATACGTTTTAAAACCCGAACATCTCTACTGAATTTAGAAATACTGAGAATTTGTATCCAAAGCGCTGTGAAAGGTAGGATAGACTGTCAAGTGGTAATAATGTTGAAAGTGCTGGTATATTTGTAAAAAAGGTTCTTTTACCAAATTAGAATTCACAATGAAAAAGCTTGAGACACTGGAAGAGAGAGACTCCAACTCGGGAAATTCACAATGATAACCTAGGTTAATATCTAAGAAAGTGCTTCAAACACTAGGAATACGTGAATAAAGGGCCTTAATATCTGTAACACATTGTTTCCTGACAAGGAAATCGTGTTCAAAGAACATAGAACCGAGTTGGATACTGGTTACATTTATTATTCCGGGACAATGAGTTGGCGATTTTGAAAGAGGCCTCCTTAGGCCATTAAACGGATGTGATGACGTCACCAAGGGGGAGGGGCCACGTGGTTAGGCTTAATTGATCCCAGTGATAATGATTTGGCCAGAGGACCAGCTGGGAGTGATGATGTCATCGAGATTAGTTCTGGTTATAGGGTTAGAGAATTGGGGCTCTGTTCATGGTTAGGGTTAGGATAAGGTTTTGGGCTAGGTACAGTTCAGGCTCAGGTGTGGGTAGGTTTAGGGTTTGGGTTAGAGGGTTAGGGACGGGTTACGTCACAGTGTAGTAATATTGGCTATTCACAATGAATGAGCTTCAATCACTGGACAATTTGGTGTTAGCACTCAGAACTTACGACTCCAGACTAGGGAAATATTTAGAAATGTGCTTCACACAATAGGAATACATATTCCAATAGACTGAATATCTGAACAGCACAATTTTGTCACTGGGAAATCTTGTTCAAACAGCTGAGAAGCGAGTGTGACACTGTTTACATTTATTTTTCCCGTCAAAAGGAGTTGGCGTTTTCGGGAAAAGGTTTTGGTGAAACACTGAAAAACTCATTTTCCTAGAGCTATCGAACAGTATGAAAGTATTGAGAACACTATGAAATAAAAATGTTAGTTAGGCTAGGGTTCCAAGTAATGTTTTACTGTGCTTTAAAAAGCCGGTATGACACCCGTGTTAAAATGAAAAGTCTCATTGCTCAAAACAACAGACCAGGGAATGGCAGAGTGTCTCTAGAACTCCTGGAATACGTTTTAAAACCCGAACATCTCTACTGAATTTTGAAATACTGAGAATTTGTATCCAAAGCGCTGTGAAAGGTAGGATAGACTGTCAAGTGGTAATAATGTTGAAAGTGCTGGTATATTTGTAAAAAAGGTTTTTTACCAAATTAGAATTCACAATGAAAAAGCTTGAGACACTGGAAGAGAGAGACTCCAACTCGGGAAATTCACAATGATAACCTAGGTTAATATCTAAGAAAGTGCTTCAAACACTAGGAATACGTGAATAAAGGGCCTTAATATCTGTAACACATTGTTTCCTGACAAGGAAATCGTGTTCAAAGAACATAGAACCGAGTTGGATACTGGTTACATTTATTATTCCGGGACAATGAGTTGGCGATTTTGAAAGAGGCCTCCTTAGGCCATTAAACCGGATGTGATGACGTCACCAAGGGGGAGGGGCCACGTGGTTAGGCTTAATTGATCCCAGTGATAATGATTTGGCCAGAGGACCAGCTGGGAGTGATGATGTCATCGAGATTAGTTCTGGGTTATTAGGGTTAGAGAATTGGGGCTCTGTTCATGGTTAGGGTTAGGATAAGGTTTTGGGCTAGGTACAGTTCAGGCTCAGGTGGGGCTAGGTTTAGGGTTTGGGATAGAGGGTTAGGGACGGGTTACGTCACAGTGTTGTAATTTGGCTATTCACAATGAATGAGCTTCAATCACTGGACAATTTGGTGTGTAGCACTCAGAACTTAGACTCCAGACTAGGGAAATATTTAGAAATGTGCTTCACACAATAGGAATACATATTCCAATAGACTGAATATCTGAACAGCACAATTTTGTCACTGGGAAATCTTGTTCAAACAGCTGAGAAGCGAGTGTGACACTGTTTACATTTATTTTTTCCCGTCAAAAGGAGTTGGCGTTTTTCGGGAAAAGGTTTTGGTGAAACACTGAAAAACTCATTTTCCTAGAGCTATCGAACAGTATGAAAGTATTGAGAACACTATGAAATAAAAATGTTAGTTAGGCTAGGGTTCCAAGTAATGTTTTACTGTGCTTTAAAAAGCCCGGTATGACACCCGTGTTAAAATGAAAAGTCTCATTGCTCAAAACAACAGACCAGGGGAATGGCAGAGTGTCTCTAGAACTCCTGGAATACGTTTTAAAACCCGAACATCTCTACTGAATTTTGAAATACTGAGAATTTGTATCCAAAGCGCTGTGAAAGGTAGGATAGACTGTCAAGTGGTAATAACTGTTGAAAGTGCTGGTATATTTGTAAAAAAGGTTGTTTTACCAAATTAGAATTCACAATGAAAAAGCTTGAGACACTGGAAGAGAGAGACTCCAACTCGGGAAATTCACAATGATAACCTAGGTTAATATCTAAGAAAGTGCTTCAAACACTAGGAATACGTGAATAAAGGGCCTTAATATCTGTAACACATTGTTTCCTGATAAGGAAATCGTGTTCAAAGAACATAGAACCGAGTTGGATACTGGTTACATTTATTATTCCGGGACAATGAGTTGGCGATTTTGAAAGAGGCCTCCTTAGGCCATTAAACGGATGTGATGACGTCACCAAGGGGGAGGGGCCACGTGGTAGGCTTAATTGATCCCAGGTGATAATGATTTGGCCAGGGACCAGCTGGGAATGATGACGTCATCGAGATTAGTTCGGGTATAGGGTTAGAGAATTGGGGCTCTGTTCATGGTTAGGGTTAGGATAAGGTTTTGGGCTAGGTAGGGTTCAGGCTCAGGTTGGGCTAGGTTTAGGGTTTGGGATAGAGGGTTAGGGACAGGGTTACGGTCACAGTGTAGTAATGTTGGCTATTCACAATGAATGAGCTTCAATCACTGGACAATTTGGTGTGTAGCACTCAGAACTTACGACTCCAGACTAGGGAAATATTTAGAAATGTGCTTCACACAATAGGAATACATATTCCAATAGACTGAATATCTGAACAGCACAATTTTGTCACTGGGAAATCTGTTCAAACAGCATGAGAAGCCAGTGTGACACTGTTTACATTTATTTTTCCCGTCAAAAGGAGTTGGCGTTTTCGGGAAAAGGTTTTGGTGAAACACTGAAAAACTCATTTTCCTAGAGCTATCGAACAGTATGAAAGTATTGAAAACACTATGAAATAAAAATGTTAGTCAGGCTAGGGTTCCAAGTAATGTTTTACTGTGCTTTAAAAAGCCGTATGACACCCGTGTTAAAATGAAAAGTGTCATTGCTCAAAACAACAGACCAGGGGACATGGCAGAGTGTCTCTAGAACTCCTGGAATACGTTTTAAACCCCGAACATCTCTACTGAATTTTGAAATACTGAGAATTTGTATCCAAAGCGCTGTGAAAGGTAGGATAGACTGTCAAGTGGTAATAATGTTGAAAGTGCTGGTATATTTGTAAAAAAGGTTGTTTTACCAAATTAGAATTCACAATGAAAAAGCTTGAGACACTGGAAGAGAGAGACTCCAACTCGGGAAATTCACAATGATAACCTAGGTTAATATCTAAGAAAGTGCTTCAAACACTAGGAATACGTGAATAAAGGGCCTTAATATCTGTAACACATTGTTTCCTGACAAGGAAATCGTGTTCAAAGAACATAGAACCGAGTTGGATAATGGTTACATTTATTATTCCGGGACAATGAGTTGGCGATTTTGAAAGAGGCCTCCTTAGGCCATTAAACCGGATGTGATGACGTCACCAAGGGGGAGGGGCCACGTGGGCAGGCTTAATTGATCCCAGGTGATAATGATTTGGCCAGGGGACCAGCTGGGAGTGATGACGTCATCGAGATTAGTTTGGTATTAGGGTTAGAGAATTGGGGCTCTGTTCATGGTTAGGGTTAGGATAAGGTTTTGGGCTAGTAGGGTTCAGGCTCAGGTGTGGGCTAGGTTTAGGGTTTGGGTTAGAGGGTTAGGGACAGGGTTAGGTCACAGTGTAGTAATGTTGGCTATTCACAATGAATGAGCTTCAATCACTGGACAATTTGGTGTGTAGCACTCAGAACTTACGACTCCAGACTAGGGAAATATTTAGAAATGTGCTTCACACAATAGGAATACATATTCCAATAGACTGAATATCTGAACAGCACAATTTTGTCACTGGGAAATCTTGTTCAAACAGCTGAGAAGCAAGTGTGACACTGTTTACATTTATTTTTCCCGTCAAAAGGAGTTGGCGTTTTCGGAAAAGGTTTTGGTGAAACACTGAAAAACTCATTTTCCTAGAGCTATCGAACAGTATGAAAGTATTGAGAACACTATGAAATAAAAATGTTAGTCAGGCTAGGGTTCCAAGTAATGTTTTACTGTGCCTTTAAAAAGCCGGTATGACACCCGTGTTAAAATGAAAAGTCTCATTGCTCAAAACAACAGACCAGGGTAATGGCAGAGTGTCTCTAGAACTCCATGAATACGTTTTAAAACCCGAACATCTCTACTGAATTTTGAAATACTGAGAATTTGTATCCAAAGCTCTGTGAAAGGTAGGATAGACTGTCAAGTGGTAATAATGTTGAAAGTGCTGGTATATTTGTAAAAAAGGTTGTTTTACCAAATTAGAATTCACAATGAAAATCTTGAGACACTGGAAGAGAGAGACTCCAACTCGGGATATTCACAATGATAACCTAGGTTAATATCTAAGAAAGTGCTTCAAACACTAGGAATACGTGAATAAAGGGCCTTAATATCTGTAACACATTGTTTCCTGATGAGGAAATCGTGTTCAAAGAACATAGAACCGAGTTGGATACTGGTTACATTTATTATTCCGGGACAATGAGTTGGCGATTTTGAAAGAGGCCTGGTTAGGCCATTAAACCGGATGTGATGACGTCACCAAGGGGGAGGGGCCACGTGGGCAGGCTTAATTGATCCAAGTGATAATGATTTGGCCATGGGACCAGCTGGGAGTGATGACGTCATCGAGATTAGTTTGGATATTAGGGTTAGAGAATTGGGGCTCTGTTCATGGTTAGGGTTAGGATAAGGTTTTGGGCTATGTAGGGTTCAGGCTCAGGTGTGGGCTAGGTTTAGGGTTTGGGATAGAGGGTTAGGGACAGGGTTACGGTCACAGTGTAGTAATGTTGGCTATTCACAATGAATGAGCTTCAATCACTGGACAATTTGGTGTGTAGCACTCAGAACTTAGGACTCCAGACTAGGGAAATATTTAGAAATGTGCTTCACACAATAGGAATACATATTCCAATAGACTGAATATCTGAACAGCACAATTTTGTCACTGGGAAATCTTGTTCAAACAGCTGAGAAGCAGTGTGACACTGTTTACATTTATTTTTCCCGTCAAAAGGAGTTGGCGTTTTCGGGAAAAGGTTTTGGTGAAACACTGAAAAACTCATTTTCCTAGAGCTATCGAACAGTATGAAAGTATTGAGAACACTATGAAATAAAAATGTTAGTTAGGCAGGGTTCCAAGAATGTTTTACTGTGCTTTTAAAAAGCCGGTTATGACACCCGTGTTAAAATGAAAAGTCTCATTGCTCAAAACAACAGACCAGGGAATGGCAGAGTGTCTCTAGAACTCCTGTAATACGTTTTAGAACCGAACATCTCTACTGAATTTTGAAATACTGAGAATTTGTATCCAAAGCGCTGTGAAAGGTAGGATAGACTGTCAAGTGGTAATAATGTTGAAAGTGCTGGTATATTTGTAAAAAAGGTTGTTTTACCAAATTAGAATTCACAATGAAAAGCTTGAGACACTGGAAGAGAGAGACTCCAACTCGGGAAATTCACAATGATAACCTAGGTTAATATCTAAGAAAGTGCTTCAAACACTAGGAATACGTGAATAAAGGGCCTTAATATCTGTAACACATTGTTTCCTGACAAGGAAATCGTGTTCAAAGAACATAGAACCGAGTTGGATACTGGTTACATTTATTATTCCGGGACAATGAGTTGGCGATTTTGAAAGAGGCCTGGTTAGGCCATTTAAACGGATGTGATGACGTCACCAAGGGGGAGGGCCACGTGGGCAGGCTTAATTGATCCCAGTGATAATGATTTGGCCAGGGACCAGCTGGGAGTGATGACGTCATCGAGATTAGTTCTGGATATTAGGGTTAGAGAATTGGGGCTCTGTTCATGGTTAGGGTTAGGATAAGGTTTTGGGCTAGGTAGGGTTCAGGCTCAGGTGTGGGTTAGGTTTAGGTTTGGGTTAGAGGTTAGGGACAGGGTTACGGTCACAGTGTAGTAATGTTGGCTATTCACAATGAATGAGCTTCAATCACTGGACAATTTGGTGTGTAGCACTCAGAACTTACGACTCCAGACTAGGGAAATATTTAGAAATGTGCTTCACACAATAGGAATACATATTCCAATAGACTGAATATCTGAACAGCACAATTTTGTCACTGGGAAATCTGTTCAAACAGCTGAGAAGCCAGTGTGACACTGTTTACATTTATTTTTCCCGTCAAAAGGAGTTGGCGTTTTCGGGAAAAGGTTTTGGTGAAACACTGAAAAACTCATTTTCCTAGAGCTATCGAACAGTATGAAAGTATTGAAAACACTATGAAATAAAAATGTTAGTCAGGCTAGGGTTCCAAGTAATGTTTTACTGTGCCTTTAAAAAGCCGGTATGACACCCGTGTTAAAATGAAAAGTGTCATTGCTCAAAACAACAGACCAGGGGAATGGCAGAGTGTCTCTAGAACTCCTGGAATACGTTTTAAACCCCGAACATCTCTACTGAATTTTGAAATACTGAGAATTTGTATCCAAAGCGCTGTGAAAGGTAGGATAGACTGTCAAGTGGTAATAATGTTGAAAGTGCTGGTATATTTGTAAAAAAGGTTGTTTTACCAAATTAGAATTCACAATGAAAAGCTTGAGACCCTGGAAGAGAGAGACTCCAACTCGGGAAATTCACAATGATAACCTAGGTTAATATCTAAGAAAGTGCTTCAAACACTAGGAATACGTGAATAAAGGGCCTTAATATCTGTAACACATTGTTTCCTGACAAGGAAATCGTGTTCAAAGAACATAGAACCGAGTTGGATATGGTTACATTTATTATTCCGGGACAATGAGTTGGCGATTTTGAAAGAGGCCTGCTTAGGCCATTAAACCGGATGTGATGACGTCACCAAGGGGGAGGGGCCACGTGGGCAGGCTTAATTGATCCCAGGTGATAATGATTTGGCCAGGGACCAGCTGGGAGTGATGACGTCATCGAGATTAGTTTGGGTATTAGGTTAGAGAATTGGGGCTCTGTTCATGGTTAGGGTTAGGATAAGGTTTTGGGCTAGTAGGGTTCAGGCTCAGGTGTGGGTAGGTTTAGGGTTTGGGATAGAGGGTTAGGGACAGGGTTACGGTCACAGTGTAGTAATGTTGGCTATTCACAATGAATGAGCTTCAATCACTGGACAATTTGGTGTGTAGCACTCAGAACTTAGACTCCAGACTAGGGAAATATTTAGAAATGTGCTTCACACAATAGGAATACATATTCCAATAGACTGAATAACTGAACAGCACAATTTTGTTCACTGGGAAATCTTGTTCAAACAGCTGAGAAGCAGTGTGACACTGTTTACATTTATTTTTCCCGTCAAAGGAGTTGGGCGTTTTCGGGAAAAGGTTTTGGTGAAACACTGAAAAACTCATTTTCCTAGAGCTATCGAACAGTATGAAAGTATTGAGAACACTATGAAATAAAAATGTTAGTCAGGCAGGGTTCCAAGTAATGTTTTACTGTGCCTTTAAAAAGCCGGTATGACACCCTGTTAAAATGAAAAGTCTCATTGCTCAAAACAACAGACCAGGGGTAATGGCAGAGTGTCTCTAGAACTCCATGAATACGTTTTAAAACCCGAACATCTCTACTGAATTTTGAAATACTGAGAATTTGTATCCAAAGCTCTGTGAAAGGTAGGATAGACTGTCAAGTGGTAATAATGTTGAAAGTGCTGGTATATTTGTAAAAAAGGTTGTTTTACCAAATTAGAATTCACAATGAAAATCTTGAGACACTGGAAGAGAGAGACTCCAACTCGGGAATATTCACAATGATAACCTAGGTTAATATCTAAGAAAGTGCTTCAAACACTAGGAATACGTGAATAAAGGGCCTTAATATCTGTAACACATTGTTTCCTGAAAGGAAATCGTGTTCAAAGAACATAGAACCGAGTTGGATACTGGTTACATTTATTATTCCGGGACAATGAGTTGGCGATTTTGAAAGAGGCCTGGCTTAGGCCATTAAACCGGATGTGATGACGTCACCAAGGGGGGGGCCAGTGGGGGGCTTAATTGATCCAAATGATAAAAGAATTTTTGGGCCCGGGACCACTGGGGGTGATGACTATCGGGTTAGTTTGGTATTTGGGTTTTTAGAAATTGGGGGGCTTTCTGTTTGGGGTTTGGATAAGGTTTTGGGGTTGTAGGGGCGGGCCCGGTGTGGGGTAGGGTTTTGGTTTTGGGTAGGGGTTTGGGACAGGTTACGGGCACAGGGGAGTAATTTGGCTATTTACAAAAGAGAGCTTTAATCACGGACAATTTTGGTGTGTACACTCAGAAATTTGGTCCAGACTAGGAAATATTTTAAAAAGGTTTTAACAATGGAATACATATCCAAAAAATGAATATTGAACAGCACAATTTGCACTGGGGAAAACTTTTTCAAAACCAGGAGAACGAGTTGAACTGTTTACATTTTTTTTCCCTCAAAAGGGGTTGGGGTTTTGGAAAGGTTTTGGTGAAACAGAAAAACTCATTTTTCCCGACTATCAAAAATTGAAAGTATTGGAACACTTAAATAAAAAAAGTTGAGGCGGGGTTCCCAAAAATGTTTTTGGCCTTTTTAAAAACCCCTAGACCCCCTGTTAAAAAAAATCTCATTGCTCAAACAACAACCCGGGGGGGCAAAGTTCTAAATTTTTAATAAAATTTAGCCAACATCTCTCTGAATTTTTTAAATATGAAATTTGTATCCAAAGGGTGGAAAGGGGGATAACTTTTAAATGTAATAATGTTTAAATGGTGGTATATTTTTAAAAAAGGTTGTTTTACCCAAATT
>JAULJE010000087.1:0-57404 GCA_030846915.1 Cnephaeus nilssonii
ACGTCATAACCCGTCCCTCCTACCCAAATACCACACTTTAACCCACACAACCTTTCAACAACCGAAAGGCCATTACCAACCACAATCCATATCATATCAGTGGTCCTGAATTCCGATCTTAAGCCACCATTCAACCTTGATCACACATCCGTTAAGTACACTTTAAAATTGCCAACTCATTTCATTAAATGTAAATTCATCGTTCTATCTAAACGATTCCTTTAGAAACAATTTCAGCCCTTTTACGATCTATTAACATCAGATATAACCTATCATTATTCCATTAGCTTCTCGTCTAGTTTCATGTGAACTAAAAACCTTTCAAGTACCAGCACCAACATTTTACACCGCATCTTCCAATTACAGTGACAAATCTCAGTTCAATCAGTAAATTCGTCAAATATTCCAGATTTGACCTTGCATCCCCTTTTTACAATGAGACTTCATTAACACGGGTCGGTTTAGGCACATAAAACATACTTAACCCTGCCCTACATTTTACTCAACTTTAATGTCGTCTCAAATGATCATTCCAACCTTCCGACCACTCTTCAGGAAAAATGTACAGGAATCTTCTACTGTGAAAATTCCCAGTGACAAAATTTCGTAATTCCGATTTCCTATGTGTAACTTTCTAATATTTCTATCTCTTCTGAGCTAAAACCAAATGATTAATTCTTGATCAAATACTACACTGTGACCATAACCCTGTCCCTAACCCTCTAAACCCAACCCTAAACCTAGCCCACACCTGAGCCTGAACCCTACCTAGCCCAAAACCTTATCCTAACCCTAACCATGAACAGAGCCCCAATTCTCTAACCCTAATACCAGAACTAATCTCAATGACGTCATCACTCCCAGCTGGTCCCCTGGCCAAATCATTATCACCTGGGATCAATTAAGCCTGCCCACGTGGCCGCTCCCCCTTGGTGACGTCATCACATCCGGTTTAATGGCCTAACCAGGCTTCTTTCAAAATCGCCAACTCATTGTCCGGAATAATAAATGTAACCAGTATCCAACTCGGTTTCTATGTTCTTTGAACACGATTTCCTTGTCAGGAAACAATGTGTTACAGATATTAAGGCCCTTTATTTACGTATTCCTAGTGTTTGAAGCACTTTCTTAGATATTAACCTAGGTTATCATTGTGAATTTCCCGAGTTGGAGTCTCTCTCTTCCAGTGTCTCAAGCTTTTTCATGTGAATTCAATTGTAAAACAACCTTTTTTACAAATATCCACACTTTCAACATTATTACCACTTGAACAGTCTATCCTACTTTCACAGCGCTTTGGATCAAATTTCCAGTATTTCAAATTCAGTAGATTATTCGGGTTCTAAAACGTATATCCAGGGTTCTAGGACACTCTGCCATTCCCTGGTCTGTTGTTTTGAGCAATGAGACTTTTTTTTAACACGGGTGACATACCGGCTTTTTAAGGCACAGTAACATTTACTTGGAACCCATAGCCTAACGAACATTTTATTTCATAGTGTTCTCAATACTTCATACTGTTCGATAGCTCTAGGAAAATGAGTTTTTCAGTGTTTTCACCAAACTTTTCCCGAAAACCCAATCCTTTTAGGAAAAATAAATGTAACAGTTCACATCGTTTCCAGCTGTTTGAACAAGATTTCCCATGACTTAAATTGTGCTTTCAGATTTCAGTCTATTGGAAATGTATTCCTATTTGTGAAGAACATTTCTAATATTTCCCTAGTCTGGAGTCGTAAGTTCTATGCTATACACCAAATTGTCGATGATTGGCTCATTCATTGTGAATAGCCAACATTTAACACTGTGCCATACCCTGTCCTAGCTTAACCAAACCCTAAACCTAGGCACCTGAGCCGTAAAACTACCCTACCTAACCAAAACTTATCTAACCTAACCATGAACAGAGCCCCAATTCTCTACCCTAAAAGAACATATTTCGATGACGTCATCACTCCCAGCTGGTCCCTTGCCAAATATTATCACTGGATCATTAATGCCTGCCCACGTGGCCTCCCTTGTGACGTCATCACATCCGTTATAATGGCCTAACAGGTTCCTTTAAATTGCCAAATCATTTCCGAAAATATAAATGTAACAGTATCCAACTGGTTCTATGTTCTTTGAACACTATTTGCCTTTCAGGAAACATTGTTACAGATATTAGCCTTTCACGTATTTATGTTAACATTTAATATTAACCTAGTTCATGTGAATTCCGGTGGGCTCTCTCTCGTGTCTCAAGCTTTTCATTGTGATCTATGTAAAAACCTTTTTACAATTACCCACTTAACTATTACCATACGTCTATCTACTTCACAGCGCTTTGATACAAATTCTCGTATTCAAATTCAGTAAGATTCGGGTCTAAAATATTCGGATTGAACACTTGCTCCCTGCGTTGTTGAGCAATGAGACTTTTATTTTACAGGTCATCCGGTTTTAAGCAGTAAACATACTTGAACCACCTAAACTTTATTATAGTGTCATCTTTCATATTTCGATGCCAGGAAAATGTTTCAGTGTTTCACAACTTCAAAACGCAACTCTTTTGACGGGAAAATAAATGTAACGTGTCACACTCGCCGCGTTAGATTTCCAGTAAATGTGTGTTCATTTCGTTATGGAAATGTATCTATGTTGAAGACATTTTATTTCTATGGAGTGTAAGTTGAGTAACACCAATTGTTGAGCCATTCATGTGAATAGCCAATTACTACACTGTGACCATAACCTGTCCCTAACCCTCTAACCCAAACCTAAACCTAGCCCACCTGAGCCTTAACCCACCTAGCCCAAACCTTATCTAACCCTAACCATGAACAGAGCCCCAATTCTTAACCCTAATACCAGAACTAATCTCGATGACGTCATCACTCCCAGCTGGTCCCTGGCCAAATCATATACCTGGATCAATTAAGCCTGCCCACGTGGCCCTCCCTTGGTGACGTCATCACATCCGTTTAATGGCCTAACCAGGCTTCTTTCAAAATTCCAACCATTGTCCGAAAATAATGTAACCAACCAATCGTCATGTTCTTTGAACACGATTCTTGTCAGGAAACAATGTGTTACAGATATTAAGCCTTTATTCACGTATTCTAGTGTTTGAAGCACTTTCTGATATTAACCTAGTATCATGTGAATTTCCGAGTTGGAGTCTCTCTCTTCCAGTGTCTCAAGCTTTTTCATTGTGAATTCATTGTTAAACAACCTTTTACAAATTACCACACTTTCAACATTATTACCACTGACAGTCTATCTAACTTCACAGCGCTTGGATACAAATTCTCAGTATTTCAATTCTAGAGATGTTCGGGTTCTAAAACGTTCCAGGAGTTAGAGACACTCTGCATTCCTGGTCTGTTGTTTTGAGCAATGAGACTTTATTTTAACACGGGTCATTCGGCTTTTTAAGCACAGTAAACTTCTTGGAACCTAGCCTAACAACATTTTTATTTCATAGTGTTCTCATACTTTCATACTGTTGATAGTCTAGGAAAATGAGTTTTTCAGTGTTTCACCACTTTCCGAAAACGCAACTCCTTTTACGGGAAAAATAAATGTAAACAGTGTCACACTCCTTCTCAGTGTTTGAAAGATTTCCCAGTGACAAAATTGTGCTGTTCAGATATTCGTTATTGGAATATGTATTCCTATGTGTGAAGAAATTTCTAAATATTTCCTAGTCTGAGTCGTAAGTTCTGAGTGCAACACCAAATGGGTATTGAAGCTATTCATTGTGAATAGCCAACTTACTACACTGTGACCATAACCCTGTCCCTAACCCTCTAACCCAAACCCTAAACCTAGCCCACACTGAGCCTGAACCCTACCTAGCCCAAAACCTTATCCTAACCCTAACCATGAACAGAGCCCCAATTCTTAACCCTAATACCAGAACTAATCTCGATGACGTCATCACTCCCAGTGGTCCCTGGCCAAATCATTATCACCTGGGTCAATTAAGCCTGCCCACGTGGCCCTCCCCTTGGTGACGTCATCACATCCGGTTTAATGGCCTAACCAGGCTTCTTTCAAAATTGCCAACTCATTGTCCCGGAATAATAATGTAACAGTATCCAACTCGGTTCTATGTTCTTTGAACACGATTTCCTTGTCAGGAAACAATGTGTTACAGATATTAAGGCCCTTTATTCACGTATTCCTAGTGTTTGAAGCACTTTCTTAGATATTAACCTAGGTTATCATTGTGAATTTCCCGAGTTGGAGTCTCTCTCTTCCAGTGTCTCAAGCTTTTTCATTGTGAATTCTAATTGTTAAAACAACCTTTTTTACAAATATACCAGCACTTTCAACATTATTACCACTTGACAGTCTATCCTAACTTTCACAGCGCTTTGGATACAAATTCTCAGTATTTCAAAATTCAGTAGAGATGTTCGGGTTCTAAAACGTATTCCAGGAGTTTTAGAGACACTCTGGCCATTCCCCTGGTCTGTTGTTTTGAGCAATGAGACTTTTCATTTTAACACGGGTGTCATTCCGGCTTTTTAAAGGCACAGTAAAACATTACTTGGAACCCTAGCCTAACTAACATTTTTATTTCATAGTGTTCTCAATACTTTCATACTGTTCGATAGCTCTAGGAAAATGAGTTTTTCAGTGTTTCACCAAACCTTTTCCCGAAAACGCCAACTCCTTTTGACGGGAAAAATAAATGTAAACAGTGTCACACTCGCTTCTCAGCTGTTTGAAACAAGATTTCCCAGTGACAAAATTGTGCTGTTCAGATATTCAGTCTATTGGAATATGTATTCCTATTGTGTGAAGAACATTTCTAAATATTTCCCTAGTCTGGAGTCGTAAGTTCTGAGTGCTACAACACCAAATTGTCGAGTGATTGAAGCTCATTCATTGTGAATAGCCAACATTACTACACTGTGACCATAACCCTGTCCCTAACCCTCTAACCCAAACCCTAAACCTAGCCCACACCTGAGCCTTAACCCTACCTAGCCCAAAACCTTATCCTAACCCTAACCATGAACAGAGCCCCAATTCTCTAACCCTAATACCAGAACTAATCTCGATGACGTCATCACTCCCAGCTGGTCCCCTGGCCAAATCATTATCACCTGGGATCAATTAAGCCTGCCCACGTGGCCCCTCCCCTTGGTGACGTCATCACATCCGTTTAATGGCCTAACCAGGCTTCTTTCAAAATTGCCAACTCATTGTCCCGAATAATAAATGTAACCAGTATCCAACTCGGTTCTATGTTCTTTGAACACGATTTCCTTGTCAGGAAACAATGTGTTACAGATATTAAGGCCCTTTATTCACGTATTCCTAGTGTTTGAAGCACTTTCTTAGATATTAACCTAGGTTATCATTGTGAATTTCCCGAGTTGGAGTCTCTCTCTTCCAGTGTCTCAAGCTTTTTCATTGTGAATTCTAATTGTTAAAACAACCTTTTTTACAAATGTACCAGCACTTTCAACATTATTACCACCTTGACAGTCTATCCTAACTTTCACAGCGCTTTGGATACAAATTCTCAGTATTTCAAAATTCAGTAGAGATGTTCGGGTTCTAAAACGTATTCCAGGAGTTTTAGAGACACTCTGCCATTCCCCTGGTCTGTTGTTTTGAGCAATGAGACTTTTCATTTTAACACGGGTGTCATTCCGGCTTTTTAAAGGCACAGTAAAACATTACTTGGAACCCTAGCCTAACTAACATTTTTATTTCATAGTGTTCTCAATACTTTCATACTGTTCATAGCTCTAGGAAAATGAGTTTTTCAGTGTTTCACCAAACCTTTTCCCGAAAACGCCAACTCCTTTTACGGGAAAAATAAATGTAAACAGTGTCACACTCGCTTCTCAGCTGTTTGAACAAGATTTCCCAGTGACAAAATTGTGCTGTTCAGATATTCAGTCTATTGGAATATGTATTCCTATTGTGTGAAGAACATTTCTAAATATTTCCCTAGTCTGGAGTCGTAAGTTCTGAGTGCTAACACCAAACTTGTTGAGTGATTGAAGCTCATTCATTGTGAATAGCCAACATTACTACACTGTGACCATAACCCTGTCCCTAACCCTCTAACCCAAACCCTAAACCTAGCCCACACCTGAGCCTTAACCCTACCTAGCCCAAAACCTTATCCTAACCCTAACCATGAACAGAGCCCCAATTCTCTAACCCTAATACCAGAACTAATCTCGATGACGTCATCACTCCCAGCTGGTCCCCTGGCCAAATCATTATCACCTGGGATCAATTAAGCCTGCCCACGTGGCCCCTACCCCTTGGTGACGTCATCACATCCGGTTTAATGGCCTAACCAGGCTTCTTTCAAAATTGCCAACTCATTGTCCCGGAATAATAAATGTAACCAGTATCCAACTCGGTTCTATGTTCTTTGAACACGATTTCCTTGTCAGGAAACAATGTGTTACAGATATTAAGGCCCTTTATTCACGTATTCCTAGTGTTTGAAGCACTTTCTTAGATATTAACCTAGGTTATCATTGTGAATTTCCCGAGTTGGAGTCTCTCTCTTCCAGTGTCTCAAGCTTTTTCATTGTGAATTCTAATTTGTTAAAACAACCTTTTTTACAAATATACCAGCACTTTCAACATTATTACCACTTGACAGTCTATCCTAACTTTCACAGCGCTTTGGATACAAATTCTCAGTATTTCAAAATTCAGTAGAGATGTTCGGGTTCTAAAACGTATTCCAGGAGTTTTAGAGACACTCTGCCATTCCCCTGGTCTGTTGTTTTGAGCAATGAGACTTTTCATTTTAACACGGGTGTCATTCCGGCTTTTTAAAGGCACAGTAAAAACATTACTTGGAACCCTAGCCTAATAACATTTTTATTTCATAGTGTTCTCATACTTTCATACTGTTCGATAGCTCTAGGAAAATGAGTTTTTCAGTGTTTCACCAAACCTTTTCCCGAAAACGCCAACTCCTTTTGACGGGAAAAATAAATGTAAACAGTGTCACACTCTCTTCTCAGCTGTTTGAACAAGATTTCCCAGTGACAAAATTGTGCTGTTCAGATATTCAGTCTATGGAATATGTATTCCTATTGTTTGAAGCACATTTCGAAATATTTCCCTAGTCTGGAGTCGTAAGTTCTGAGTGCTAAACACCAAATGTCCAGTGATTGAAGCTCATACATTGTGAATAGCCTACATTGCTATACTGTGACCATAACCCTGTCCCTAACCCTCTAACCCAAAACCCTAAACCTACCCACCCCTGAGCCTGAACCCTACCTAGCCCAAAACCTTATCCTAACCCTAACCATGAACACAGCCCCAATTCTCTAACCCTAATACCAGAACTAATCTCGATGACGTCATCACTCCCAGCTGGTCCCCTGGCCAAATCATTATCACCTGGGATCAACTAAGCCTGCCCACGTGGCCCCTCCCCTTGGTGACGTCATCACATCCGGTTTAATGGCCTAACCAGGCTTCTTTCAAAATCCCCAACTCATTGTCCCGGAATAATAAATGTAACCAGTATCCAACTCGGTTCTATGTTCTTTGAACACGATTTCCTTGTCAGGAAACAATGTGTTACAGATATTAAGGCCATTTATTCACCTATTCCTAGTGTTTGAAGCTCTTTCTTAGATATTAACCTAGGTTATCATTGTGAATTTCCCGGTGTTGGAGTCTCTCTCTTGCAGTGTCTCAAGCTTTTTCTTTGAGAATTCTAATTTGGTAAAACAACCTTTTTTTACAAATATACCAGCACTTTCAACATTATTACCACTTGACAGTCTATCCTACCTTTCACAGCGCTTTGGATACAAATTCTCAGTATTTCAAAATTCAGTAGAGATGTTCGGGTTCTAGAACGTATTCCAGGAGTTCTAGAGACACTCTGCCATTCCCCTGGTCTGTTGTTTTGAGCAATGAGACTTTTCATTTTAACACGGGTGTCATACCGGCTTTTTAAAGGCACAGTAAAACGTTACTTGGAACCCTAGCCTAACTAACATTTTTATTTCATAGTATTCTCAATACTTTCATACTGTTCCATAGCGCTAGGAAAATGAGTTTTTCAGTGTTTCACCAAAACCTTTTCCCAAAAACGCCAACTCCTTTTGACGGGATAAATAAATGTAAACAGTGTCACACTCGCTTTCAGCTGTTTCAACAAGATTTCCCAGTGACAAAATTGTGCTGTTCAGATATTCAGTCTATTGGAATATGTATTCCTATTGTGTGAAGGACATTTCTAAATATTTCCCTAGTCTGGAGTCGTAAGTTCTGAGTGCTACACACCAAATTGTCCAGTGATTGAAGCTCATTCATTGTGAATAGCTAACATTACTACACTGTGACCTTAACCCTGACCCTAACCCTTAACCCAAACCCTAAACCTAGCCCACACCTGAGCCTGAACCTACCAAGCCCAAAACCTTATCCTAACCCTATCCATGAACAGAGCCCCAATACTCTAACCCTAATACCAGAACTAATCTCGATGACGTCATCACTCCCAGCTGGTCCCTGGCCAAATCATTATCACCTGGGATCAATTAAGCCTGCCCATGTGGCCCCTCCCCTTGGTGACGTCATCACATCTGGTTTAATGACCTAACCAGGCTTCTTTCAAAATCGCCAACTCATTGTCCCGGAATTATAAATGTAACCAGTATCCAAGTCGGTTCTATGTTCTTTGAACACGATTTCCTTGTCAGGAAACAATGTGTTACAGATATTAAGGCCCTTTATTCACGTATTCCTAGTGTTTGAAGCACTTTCTTAGATATTAACCTAGGTTATCATTGTGAATTTCCCGAGTTGGAGTCTCTCTCTTCCAGTGTCTCAAGCTTTTTCACTGTGAATTCTAATTTGGTAAAACAACCTTTTTTACAAATATACCAGCACTTTCAACATTATTACCACTTGACAGTCTATCCTACCTTTCACAGCGCTTTGGATACAAATTCTCAGTATTTCAAAATTCAGTAGAGATGTTCGGGTTCTAAAACGTATTCCAGGAGTTCTAGAGACACTCTGCCATTCCCCTGGTCTGTTGTTTTGAGCAATGAGACTTTTCATTTTAACACGGGTGTCATACCGGCTTTTTAAAGGCACAGTAAAACATTTCTTGGAACCCTAGCCTAACGAACATTTTTATTTCATAGTGTTCTCAATACTTTCATACTGTTCGATAGCTCTAGGAAAATGAGTTTTTCAGTGTTTCACCAAACCTTTTCCCGAAAACGCCAACTCCTTTTGACGGGAAAAATAAATGTAAACAGTGTCACACTCGCTTCTCAGCTGTTTGAACAAGATTTCCCAGTGACAAAATTGTGCTGTTCAGATATTCAGTCTATTGGAATATGTATTCCTATTGTGTGAAGAACATTTCTAAATATTTCCCTAGTCTGGAGTCGTAAGTTCTGAGTGCCACACACCAAATTGGCGAGTGATTGAAGCTCATTCATTGTGAATAGCCAACATTACTACACTGTGACCATAACCCTGTCCCTAACCCTCTAACCCAAACCCTAAACCTAGCCCCACCTGAGCCTTAACCCCACCTAGCCCAAAACCTTATCCTAACCCTGACCATGAACAGAGCCCCAATTCTCTAACCCTAATACCAGAACTAATCTCGATGACGTCATCACTCCCAGCTGGTCCCCTGGCCAAATCATTATCACCTGGGATCAATTAAGCCTGCCCACGTGGCCCCTCCCCCTTGGTGACGTCATCACATCCAGTTTAATGGCCTAACCAGGCTTCTTTCAAAATGCCAACTCATTGTCCCGGAAAATAAATGTAACCAGTATCCAACTCGGTTCTATGTTCTTTGAACACGATTGCCTTGTCAGGAAACAATGTGTTACAGATATTAAGGCCCTTTATTCACGTATTCCTAGTGTTTGAAGCACTTTCTTAGATATTAACCTAGGTTATCATTGTGAATTTCCCGAGTTGGAGTCTCTCTCTTCCAGTGTCTCAAGCTTTTTCATTGTGAATTCTAATTGTTAAAACAACCTTTTTTACAAATGTACCAGCACTTTCAACATTATTACCACTGACAGTCTATCCTAACTTTCACAGCGCTTTGGATACAAATTCTCAGTATTTCAAAATTCAGTAGAGATGTTCGGGTTCTAAACGTATTCCAGGAGTTTTAGAGACACTCTGCCATTCCCCTGGTCTGTTGTTTTGAGCAATGAGACTTTTCATTTTAACACGGGTGTCATTCCGGCTTTTTAAAGGCACAGTAAAACATTACTTGGAACCCTAGCCTAACTAACATTTTTAATTCATAGTGTTCTCAATACTTTCATACTGTTAAATAGCTCTAGGAAAATGAGTTTTTCAGTGTTTCACCAAACCTTTTCCCGAAAAACGCCAACTCCTTTTCACGGGAAAAATAAATGTAAACAGTGTCACACTCGCTTCTCAGCTGTTTGAAAAAGATTTCCCAGTGACAAAATTGTGCTGTTCAGATATTCAGTCTATTGGAATATGTATTCCTATTGTGTGAAGAACATTTCTAAATATTTCCCTAGTCTGGAGTCGTAAGTTCTGAGTGCTAAACACCAAACTGTTGAGTATTGAAGCTCATTCATTGTGAATAGCCAACATTACTACACTGTGACCATAACCCTGTCCCTAACCCTCTAACCCAAACCCTAAACCTAGCCCACACCTGAGCCTTAACCCTACCTAGCCCAAAACCTTATCCTAACCCTAACCATGAACAGAGCCCCAATTCTCTTACCCTAATACCAGAACTAATCTCGATGACGTCATCACTCCCAGCTGGTCCCCTGGCCAAATCATTATCACCTGGGATCAATTAAGCCTGCCCACGTGGCCCCTACCCCTTGGTGACGTCATCACATCCGGTTTAATGGCCTAACCAGGCTTCTTTCAAAATTGCCAACTCATTGTCCCGGAATAATAAATGTAACCAGTATCCAACTCGGTTCTATGTTCTTTGAACACGATTTCCTTGTCAGGAAACAATGTGTTACAGATATTAAGGCCCTTTATTCACGTATTCCTAGTGTTTGAAGCACTTTCTTAGATATTAACCTAGGTTATCATTGTGAATTTCCCGAGTTGGAGTCTCTCTCTTCCAGTGTCTCAAGCTTTTCATTGTGAATTCTAATTTGTTAAAACAACCTTTTTTACAAATATACCAGCACTTTCAACATTATTACCACTTGACAGTCTATCCTAACTTTCACAGCGCTTTGGATACAAATTCTCAGTATTTCAAAATTCAGTAGAGATGTTCGGGTTCTAAAACGTATTCCAGGAGTTTTAGAGACACTCTGCCATTCCCCTGGTCTGTTGTTTTGAGGAATGAGACTTTTCATTTTAACACGGGTGTCATTCCGGCTTTTTAAAGGCACAGTAAAACATTACTTGGAACCCTAGCCTAACTAACATTTTTATTTCATAGTGTTCTCAATACTTTCATACTGTTCGATAGCTCTAGGAAAATGAGTTTTTCAGTGTTTCACCAAACCTTTTCCCGAAAACGCCAACTCCTTTTGACGGGAAAAATAAATGTAAACAGTGTCACACTCGCTTCTCAGCTGTTTGAACAAGATTTCCCAGTGACAAAATTGTGCTGTTCAGATATTCAGTGTATTGGAATATGTATTCCTATTGTGTGAAGCACATTTCTAAATATTTCCCTAGTCTGGAGTCGTAAGTTCTGAGTGCTAAACATCAAACTGTTGAGTTATTGAAGCTCATTCATTGTGAATAGCCAACATTACTACACTGTGACCATAACCCTGTCCCTAACCCTCTAACCCAAACCCTAAACCTAGCCCACACCTGAGCCTTAACCCTACCTAGCCCAAAACCTTATCCTAACCCTAACCATGAACAGAGCCCCAATTCTCTAACCCTAATACCAGAACTAATCTCGATGACGTCATCACTCCCAGCTGGTCCCCTGGCCAAATCATTAACACCTGGGATCAATTAAGCCAGCCCACTTGGCCCCTAACCCTTGGTGACGTCATCACATCCGGTTTAATGGCCTAACCAGGCTTCTTTCAAAATTGCCAACTCATTGTCCCAGAATAATAAATGTAACCAGTATCCAACTCGGTTCTATGTTCTTTGAACACGATTTCCTTGTCAGGAAACAATGTGTTACAGATATTAAGGCCCTTTATTCACGTATTCCTAGTGTTTGAAGCACTTTCTTAGATATTAACCTAGGTTATCATTGTGAATTTCCCGAGTTGGAGTCTCTCTCTTCCAGTGTCTCAAGCTTTTTCATTGTGAATTCTAATATGTTAAAACAACCTTTTTTACAAATGTACCAGCACTTTCAACATTATTACCACCTGACAGTCTATCCTAACTTTCACAGCGCTTTGGATACAAATTCTCAGTATTTCAAAATTCAGTAGAGATGTTCGGGTTCTAAAACGTATTCCAGGAGTTTTAGAGACACTCTGCCATTCCCCTGGTCTGTTGTTTTGAGCAATGAGACTTTTCATTTTAACACGGGTGTCATTCCGGCTTTTTAAAGGCACAGTAAAACATTACTTGGAACCCTAGCCTAACTAACATTTTTATTTCATAGTGTTCTCAATACTTTCATACTGTTCGATAGCTCTAGGAAAATGAGTTTTTCAGTATTTCACCAAACCTTTTCCCGAAAACGCCAACTCCTTTTCACGGGAAAAATAAATGTAAACAGTGTCACACTCGCTTCTCAGCTGTTTGAAAAGATTTCCCAGTGACAAAATTGTGCTGTTCAGATATTCAGTCTATTGGAATATGTATTCCTATTGTGTGAAGAACATTTCTAAATATTTCCCTAGTCTGGAGTCGTAAGTTCTGAGTGCTAAACACCAAACTGTTGAGTTATTGAAGCTCATTCATTGTGAATAGCCAACATTACTACACTGTGACCATAACCCTGTCCCTAACCCTCTAACCCAAACCCTAAACCTAGCCCACACCTGAGCCTGAACCCTACCTAGCCCAAAACCTTATCCTAACCCTAACCATGAACAGAGCCCCAATTCTCTAACCCTAATACCAGAACTAATCTCAATGACGTCATCACTCCCAGCTGGTACCCTGGCCAAATCATTATCACCTGGGATCAATTAAGCCTGCCCACGTGGCCGCTCCCCCTTGGTGACGTCATCACATCCGGTTTAATGGCCTAACCAGGCTTCTTTCAAAATCGCCAACTCATTGTACCGGAATAATAAATGTAACCAGTATCCAACTCGGTTCTATGTTCTTTGAACACGATTTCCTTGTCAGGAAACAATGTGTTACAGATATTAAGGCCCTTTATTTACGTATTCCTAGTGTTTGAAGCACTTTCTTAGATATTAACCTAGGTTATCATTGTGAATTTCCCGAGTTGGAGTCTCTCTCTTCCAGTGTCTCAAGCTTTTTCACTGTGAATTCTAATTTGGTAAAACAACCTTTTTTACAAATATACCAGCACTTTCAACATTATTACCACTTGACAGTCTATCCTACCTTTCACAGCGCTTTGGATACAAATTCTCAGTATTTCAAAATTCAGTAGAGATGTTCGGGTTCTAAAACGTATTCCAGGAGTTCTAGAGACACTCTGCCATTCCCCTGGTCTGTTGTTTTGAGCAATGAGACTTTTCATTTTAACACGGGTGTCATTACCGGCTTTTTAAAGGCACAGTAAAACATTACTTGGAACCCTAGCCTAACGAACATTTTTATTTCATAGTGTTCTCAATACTTTCATACTGTTCGATAGCTCTAGGAAAATGAGTTTTTCAGTGTTTCACCAAACCTTTTCCCGAAAACGCCAACTCCTTTTGACGGGAAAAATAAATGTAAACAGTGTCACACTCGCTTCTCAGCTGTTTGAACAAGATTTCCCAGTGACAAAATTGTGCTGTTCAGATATTCAGTCTATTGGAATATGTATTCCTATTGTGTGAAGAACATTTCTAAATATTTCCCTAGTCTGGAGTCGTAAGTTCTGAGTGCTAACACCAAATGTTGAGTATTGAAGCTCATTCATTGTGAATAGCCAACATTACTACACTGTGACCATAACCCTGTCCCTAACCCTCTAACCCAAACCCTAAACCTAGCCCACACCTGAGCCTAACCCTACCTAGCCCAAAACCTTATCCTAACCCTAACCATGAACAGAGCCCCAATTCTCTAACCCTAATACCAGAACTAATCTCGATGACGTCATCACTCCCAGCTGGTCCCTGGCCAAATCATTATCACCTGGGATCAATTAAGCCTGCCCACGTGGCCCTCCCCCTTGGTGACGTCATCACATCCGGTTTAATGGCCTAACCAGGCTTCTTTCAAAATCGCCAACTCATTGTCCGGAATAATAAATGTAACCAGTATCCAACTCGGTTCTATGTTCTTTGAACACGATTTCCTTGTCAGGAAACAATGTGTTACAGATATTAAGGCCCTTTATTTCACGTATTCCTAGTGTTTGAAGCACTTTCTTAGATATTAACCTAGGTTATCATTGTGAATTTCCCGAGTTGGAGTCTCTCTCTTCAGTGTCTCAAGCTTTTTCATGTGAATTCTAATTTGTTAAAACAACCTTTTTTACAAATATACCAGCACTTTCAACATTATTACCACTTGACAGTCTATCCTAACTTTCACAGCGCTTTGGATACAAATTCTCAGTATTTCAAAATTCAGTAGAGATGTTCGGGTTCTAAAACGTATTCCAGGAGTTCTAGAGACACTCTGCCATTCCCCTGGTCTGTTGTTTTGAGCAATGAGACTTTTCATTTTAACACGGGTGTCATACCGGCTTTTTAAAGGCACAGTAAAACATTATTGGAACCCTAGCCTAACAACATTTTTATTTCATAGTGTTCTCAATACTTTCATACTGTTCGATAGCTCTAGGAAAATGAGTTTTTCAGTGTTTCACCAAACCTTTTCCCGAAAACGCCAACTCCTTTTGACGGGAAAAATAAATGTAAACAGTGTCACACTCGCTTCTCAGCTGTTTGAACAAGATTTCCCAGTGACAAAATTGTGCTGTTCAGATATTCAGTCTATTGGAATATGTATTCCTATTGTGTGAAGAACATTTCTAAATATTTCCCTAGTCTGGAGTCGTAAGTTCTGAGTGCCACACACCAAATTGGTCGAGTGATTGAAGCTCATTCATTGTGAATAGCCAACATTACTACACTGTGACCATAACCCTGTCCCTAACCCTCTAACCCAAACCCTAAACCTAGCCCACACCTGAGCCTTAACCCACCTAGCCCAAAACCTTATCCTAACCCTAACCATGAACAGAGCCCCAATTCTCTAACCCTAATACCAGAACTAATCTCATGACGTCATCACTCCCAGCTGGTCCCCTGGCCAAATCATTATCACCTGGGATCAATTAAGCCTGCCCACGTGGCCCCTCCCCCTTGGTGACGTCATCACATCCGGTTTAATGGCCTAACCAGGCTTCTTTCAAAATCGCCAACTCATTGTCCGGAATAATAAATGTAACCAGTATCCAACTCGGTTCTATGTTCTTTGAACACGATTTCCTTGTCAGGAAACAATGTGTTACAGATATTAAGGCCCTTTATTCACGTATTCCTAGTGTTTGAAGCACTTTCTTAGATATTAACCTAGGTTATCATTGTGAATTTCCCGAGTTGGAGTCTCTCTCTTCCAGTGTCTCAAGCTTTTTCACTGTGAATTCTAATTTGGTTAAAACAACCTTTTTTACAAATATACCAGCACTTTCAACATTATTACCACTTGACAGTCTATCCTACCTTTCACAGCGCTTTGGATACAAATTCTCAGTATTTCAAAATTCAGTAGAGATGTTCGGGTTCTAAAACGTATTCCAGGAGTTCTAGAGACACTCTGCCATTCCCCTGGTCTGTTGTTTTGAGCAATGAGACTTTTCATTTTAACACGGGTGTCATACCGGCTTTTTAAAGGCACAGTAAAACATTCTTGGAACCCTAGCCTAACGTAACATTTTTATTTCATAGTGTTCTCAATACTTTCATACTGTTCGATAGCTCTAGGAAAATGAGTTTTTCAGTGTTTCACCAAACCTTTTCCCGAAAACGCCAACTCCTTTTGACGGGAAAAATAAATGTAAACAGTGTCACACTCGCTTCTCAGCTGTTTGAACAAGATTTCCCAGTGACAAAATTGTGCTGTTCAGATATTCAGTCTATTGGAATATGTATTCCTATTGTGTGAAGAACATTTCTAAATATTTCCCTAGTCTGGAGTCGTAAGTTCTGAGTGCCACACACCAAATTGGCGAGTGATTGAAGCTCATTCATTGTGAATAGCCAACATTACTACACTGTGACCATAACCCTGTCCCTAACCCTCTAACCCAAACCCTAAACCTAGCCCACACCTGAGCCTTAACCCCACCTAGCCCAAAACCTTATCCTAACCCTGACCATGAACAGAGCCCCAATTCTCTAACCCTAATACCAGAACTAATCTCGATGACGTCATCACTCCCAGCTGGTCCCCTGGCCAAATCATTATCACCTGGGATCAATTAAGCCTGCCCACGTGGCCCCTCCCCCTTGGTGACGTCATCACATCCAGTTTAATGGCCTAACCAGGCTTCTTTCAAAATTGCCAACTCATTGTCCCGGAAAAATAAATGTAACCAGTATCCAACTCGGTTCTATGTTCTTTGAACACGATTGCCTTGTCAGGAAACAATGTGTTACAGATATTAAGGCCCTTTATTCACGTATTCCTAGTGTTTGAAGCACTTTCTTAGATATTAACCTAGGTTATCATTGTGAATTTCCCGAGTTGGAGTCTCTCTCTTCCAGTGTCTCAAGCTTTTTCATTGTGAATTCTAATATGTTAAAACAACCTTTTTTACAAATGTACCAGCACTTTCAACATTATTACCACCTGACAGTCTATCCTAACTTTCACAGCGCTTTGGATACAAATTCTCAGTATTTCAAAATTCAGTAGAGATGTTCGGGTTCTAAAACGTATTCCAGGAGTTTTAGAGAGACACTCTGCCATTCCCCTGGTCTGTTGTTTTGAGCAATGAGACTTTTCATTTTAACACGGGTGTCATTCCGGCTTTTTAAAGGCACAGTAAAACATTACTTGGAACCCTAGCCTAACTAACATTTTTATTTCATAGTGTTCTCAATACTTTCATACTGTTCGATAGCTCTAGGAAAATGAGTTTTTCAGTGTTTCACCAAACCTTTTCCCGAAAACGCCAACTCCTTTTGACGGGAAAAATAAATGTAAACAGTGTCACACTCGCTTCTCAGCTGTTTGAACAAGATTTCCCAGGGACAAAATTGTGCTGTTCAGATATTCAGTCTATTGGAATATGTATTCCTATTGTGTGAAGCACATTTCTAAATATTTCCCTAGTCTGGAGTCGTAAGTTCTGAGTGCTACACACCAAATTGTCCAGTGATTGAAGCTCATACATTGTGAATAGCCAACATTGCTACACTGTGACCGTAACCATGTCCCTAACCCTCTAACCCAAACCCTAAACCTAGCCCACACCTGAGCCTGAACCCTACCTAGCCCAAAACCTTATCCTAACCCTAACCATTAACAGAGCCCCAATTCTCTAACCCTAATACCAGAACTAATCTCGATGTCTTCATCACTCCCAGCTGGTCCCCTGGCCAAATCATTATCACCTGGGATCAATTAAGCCTGCCCACGTGGCCCCTCCCCCTTGGTGACGTCATCACATCTGGTTTAATGGTCTAACCAGGCTTCTTTCAAAATCGCCAACTCATTGTCCCGAATAATAAATGTAACCAGTATTCAACTCGGTTCTATGTTCTTTGAACACGATTTCCTTGTCAGGAAACAATGTGTTACAGATATTAAGGCCCTTTATTCACGTATTCCTAGTGTTTGAAGCACTTTCTTAGATATTAACCTAGGTTATCATTGTGAATTTCCCGAGTTGGAGTCTCTTTCTTGCAGTGTCTCAAGCTTTTTCAGTGTGAATTCTAATTTGGTAAAACAACCTTTTTTACAAATATAACAGTACTTTCAACATTATTACCACTTGACAGTCTATCCTACCTTTCACAGCGCTGTGGATACAAATTCTCAGTATTGCAAAATTCAGTAGAGATGTTCGGGTTCTAAAATGTATTCCAGGAGTTCTAGAGACACTCAGCCATTCCCCTGGTCTGTTGTCTTGAGCAATGAGATTTTTCATTTTAAAAGGGGTGTCATACCGGCTTTTTAAAGGCACAGTAAAACATTACTTGGAACCCTAGCCTAACTAACATTTTTATTTCATAGTGTTCTCAATACTTTCATACTGTTCGATAGCTCTAGGAAAATGAGTTTTTCAGTGTTTCACCAAAACCTTTTCCCGAAAACGCCAACTCCTTTTGACGGGAAAAATAAATGTAAACAGTGTCACACTCTCTTCTCAGCTGTTTGAACAAGATTTCCCAGTGACAAAATTGTGCTGTTCAGATATTCAGTCTACTGGAATATGTATTCCTATTGTTTGAAGCACATTTCGAAATATTTCCCTAGTCTGGAGTCGTAAGTTCTGAGTGCTACACACCAAATTGTCCAGTGATTGAAGCTCATACATTGTGAATAGCCTACATTGCTATACTGTGACCATAACCCTGTCCCTAACCCTCTAACCCAGACCCTAAACCTACCCACCCCTGAGCCTGAACCCTACCTAGCCCAAAACCTTATCCTAACCCTAACCATGAACACAGCCCCAATTCTCTAACCCTAATACCAGAACTAATCTCGATGACGTCATCACTCCCAGCTGGTCCCCTGGCCAAATCATTATCACCTGGGATCAACTAAGCCTGCCCACGTGGCCCCTCCCCCTTGGTGACGTCATCACATCCGGTTTAATGGCCTAACCAGGCTTCTTTCAAAATCCCCAACTCATTGTCCCGGAATAATAAATGTAACCAGTATCCAACTCGGTTCTATGTTCTTTGAACACGATTTCCTTGTCAGGAAACAATGTGTTACAGATATTAAGGCCATTTATTCACGTATTCCTAGTGTTTGAAGCACTTTCTTAGATATTAACCTAGGTTATCATTGTGAATTTCCCGGTGTTGGAGTCTCTCTCTTGCAGTGTCTCAAGCTTTTTCTTTGAGAATTCTAATTTGGTAAAACAACCTTTTTTACAAATATACCAGCACTTTCAACATTATTACCACTTGACAGTCTATCCTACCTTTCACAGCGCTTTGGATACAAATTCTCAGTATTTCAAAATTCAGTAGAGATGTTCGGGTTCTAGAACGTATTCCAGGAGTTCTAGAGACACTCTGCCATTCCCCTGGTCTGTTGTTTTGAGCAATGAGACTTTTCATTTTAACACGGGTGTCATACCGGCTTTTTAAAGGCACAGTAAAACGTTACTTGGAACCCTAGCCTAACTAACATTTTTATTTCATAGTATTCTCAATACTTTCATACTGTTCCATAGCGCTAGGAAAATGAGTTTTTCAGTGTTTCACCAAAACCTTTTCCCAAAAACGCCAACTCCTTTTGACGGGATAAATAAATGTAAACAGTGTCACACTCGCTTCTCAGCTGTTTCAACAAGATTTCCCAGTGACAAAATTGTGCTGTTCAGATATTCAGTCTATTGGAATATGTATTCCTATTGTGTGAAGGACATTTCTAAATATTTCCCTAGTCTGGAGTCGTAAGTTCTGAGTGCTACACACCAAATTGTCCAGTGATTGAAGCTCATTCATTGTGAATAGCTAACATTACTACACTGTGACCTTAACCCTGACCCTAACCCTTAACCCAAACCCTAAACCTAGCCCACACCTGAGCCTGAACCCTACCAAGCCCAAAACCTTATCCTAACCCTATCCATGAACAGAGCCCCAATACTCTAACCCTAATACCAGAACTAATCTCGATGACGTCATCACTCCCAGCTGGTCCCCTGGCCAAATCATTATCACCTGGGATCAATTAAGCCTGCCCATGTGGCCCCTCCCCTTGGTGACGTCATCACATCTGGTTTAATGACCTAACCAGGCTTCTTTCAAAATCGCCAACTCATTGTCCCGGAATTAAAAATGTAACCAGTATCCAAGTCGGTTCTATGTTCTTTGAACACGATTTCCTTGTCAGGAAACAATGTGTTACAGATATTAAGGCCCTTTATTCACGTATTCCTAGTGTTTGAAGCACTTTCTTAGATATTAACCTAGGTTATCATTGTGAATTTCCCGAGTTGGAGTCTCTCTCTTCCAGTGTCTCAAGCTTTTTCACTGTGAATTCTAATTTGGTAAAACAACCTTTTTTACAAATATACCAGCACTTTCAACATTATTACCACTTGACAGTCTATCCTACCTTTCACAGCGCTTTGGATACAAATTCTCAGTATTTCAAAATTCAGTAGAGATGTTCGGGTTCTAAAACGTATTCCAGGAGTTCTAGAGACACTCTGCCATTCCCCTGGTCTGTTGTTTTGAGCAATGAGACTTTTCATTTTAACACGGGTGTCATACCGGCTTTTTAAAGGCACAGTAAAACATTTCTTGGAACCCTAGCCTAACGAACATTTTTATTTCATAGTGTTCTCAATACTTTCATACTGTTCGATAGCTCTAGGAAAATGAGTTTTTCAGTGTTTCACCAAACCTTTTCCCGAAAACGCCAACTCCTTTTGACGGGAAAAATAAATGTAAACAGTGTCACACTCGCTTCTCAGCTGTTTGAACAAGATTTCCCAGTGACAAAATTGTGCTGTTCAGATATTCAGTCTATTGGAATATGTATTCCTATTGTGTGAAGAACATTTCTAAATATTTCCCTAGTCTGGAGTCGTAAGTTCTGAGTGCCACACACCAAATTGGCGAGTGATTGAAGCTCATTCATTGTGAATAGCCAACATTACTACACTGTGACCATAACCCTGTCCCTAACCCTCTAACCCAAACCCTAAACCTAGCCCACACCTGAGCCTTAACCCCACCTAGCCCAAAACCTTATCCTAACCCTGACCATGAACAGAGCCCCAATTCTCTAACCCTAATACCAGAACTAATCTCGATGACGTCATCACTCCCAGCTGGTCCCCTGGCCAAATCATTATCACCTGGGATCAATTAAGCCTGCCCACGTGGCCCCTCCCCCTTGGTGACGTCATCACATCCAGTTTAATGGCCTAACCAGGCTTCTTTCAAAATTGCCAACTCATTGTCCCGGAAAAATAAATGTAACCAGTATCCAACTCGGTTCTATGTTCTTTGAACACGATTGCCTTGTCAGGAAACAATGTGTTACAGATATTAAGGCCCTTTATTCACGTATTCCTAGTGTTTGAAGGACTTTCTTAGATATTAACCTAGGTTATCATTGTGAATTTCCCGAGTTGGAGTCTCTCTCTTCCAGTGTCTCAAGCTTTTTCATTGTGAATTCTAATATGTTAAAACAACCTTTTTTACAAATGTACCAGCACTTTCAACATTATTACCACCTGACAGTCTATCCTAACTTTCACAGCGCTTTGGATACAAATTCTCAGTATTTCAAAATTCAGTAGAGATGTTCGGGTTCTAAAACGTATTCCAGGAGTTTTAGAGACACTCTGCCATTCCCTGGTCTGTTGTTTTGAGCAATGAGACTTTTCATTTTAACACGGGTGTCATTCCGGCTTTTTAAAGGCACAGTAAAACATTACTTGGAACCCTAGCCTAACTAACATTTTTATTTCATAGTGTTCTCAATACTTTCATACTGTTCGATAGCTCTAGGAAAATGAGTTTTTCAGTGTTTCACCAAACCTTTTCCCGAAAACGCCAACTCCTTTTGACGGGAAAAATAAATGTAAACAGTGTCACACTCGCTTCTCAGCTGTTTGAACAAGATTTCCCAGTGACAAAATTGTGCTGTTCAGATATTCAGTCTATTGGAATATGTATTCCTATTGTGTGAAGAACATTTCTAAATATTTCCCTAGTCTGGAGTCGTAAGTTCTGAGTGCTAAACACCAAACTGTTGAGTTATTGAAGCTCATTCATTGTGAATAGCCAACATTACTACACTGTGACCATAACCTGTCCCTAACCCTCTAACCCAAACCCTAAACCTAGCCCACACCTGAGCCTGAACCCTACCTAGCCCAAAACCTTATCCTAACCCTAACCATGAACAGAGCCCCAATTCTCTAACCCTAATACCAGAACTAATCTCAATGACGTCATCACTCCCAGCTGGTACCCTGGCCAAATCATTATCACCTGGGATCAATTAAGCCTGCCCACGTGGCCGCTCCCCCTTGGTGACGTCATCACATCCGGTTTAATGGCCTAACCAGGCTTCTTTCAAAATCGCCAACTCATTGTACCGGAATAATAAATGTAACCAGTATCCAACTCGGTTCTATGTTCTTTGAACACGATTTCCTTGTCAGGAAACAATGTGTTACAGATATTAAGGCCCTTTATTTACGTATTCCTAGTGTTTGAAGCACTTTCTTAGATATTAACCTAGGTTATCATTGTGAATTTCCCGAGTTGGAGTCTCTCTCTTCCAGTGTCTCAAGCTTTTTCACTGTGAATTCTAATTTGGTAAAACAACCTTTTTTACAAATATACCAGCACTTTCAACATTATTACCACTTGACAGTCTATCCTACCTTTCACAGCGCTTTGGATACAAATTCTCAGTATTTCAAAATTCAGTAGAGATGTTCGGGTTCTAAAACGTATTCCAGGAGTTTCTAGAGACACTCTGCCATTCCCCTGGTCTGTTGTTTTGAGCAATGAGACTTTTCATTTTAACACGGGTGTCATACCGGCTTTTTAAAGGCACAGTAAAACATTTCTTGGAACCCTAGCCTAACGAACATTTTTATTTCATAGTGTTCTCAATACTTTCATACTGTTCGATAGCTCTAGGAAAATGAGTTTTTCAGTGTTTCACCAAACCTTTTACCGAAAACGCCAACTCCTTTTGACGGGAAAAATAAATGTAAACAGTGTCACACTCGCTTCTCAGCTGTTTGAACAAGATTTCCCAGTGACAAAATTGTGCTGTTCAGATATTCAGTCTATTGGAATATGTATTCCTATTGTGTGAAGAACATTTCTAAATATTTCCCTAGTCTGGAGTCGTAAGTTCTGAGTGCCACACACCAAATTGGCGAGTGATTGAAGCTCATTCATTGTGAATAGCCAACATTACTACACTGTGACCATAACCCTGTCCCTAACCCTCTAACCCAAACCCTAAACCTAGCCCACACCTGAGCCTTAACCCCACCTAGCCCAAAACCTTATCCTAACCCTGACCATGAACAGAGCCCCAATTCTCTAACCCTAATACCAGAACTAATCTCGATGACGTCATCACTCCCAGCTGGTCCCCTGGCCAAATCATTATCACCTGGGATCAATTAAGCCTGCCCACGTGGCCCCTCCCCCTTGGTGACGTCATCACATCCAGTTTAATGGCCTAACCAGGCTTCTTTCAAAATTGCCAACTCATTGTCCCGGAAAAATAAATGTAACCAGTATCCAACTCGGTTCTATGTTCTTTGAACACGATTGCCTTGTCAGGAAACAATGTGTTACAGATATTAAGGCCCTTTATTCACGTATTCCTAGTGTTTGAAGCACTTTCTTAGATATTAACCTAGGTTATCATTGTGAATTTCCCGAGTTGGAGTCTCTCTCTTCCAGTGTCTCAAGCTTTTTCATTGTGAATTCTAATATGTTAAAACAACCTTTTTTACAAATGTACCAGCACTTTCAACATTATTACCACCTGACAGTCTATCCTAACTTTCACAGCGCTTTGGATACAAATTCTCAGTATTTCAAAATTCAGTAGAGATGTTCGGGTTCTAAAACGTATTCCAGGAGTTTTAGAGACACTCTGCCATTCCCCTGGTCTGTTGTTTTGAGCAATGAGACTTTTCATTTTAACACGGGTGTCATTCCGGCTTTTTAAAGGCACAGTAAAACATTACTTGGAACCCTAGCCTAACTAACATTTTTATTTCATAGTGTTCTCAATACTTTCATACTGTTCGATAGCTCTAGGAAAATGAGTTTTTCAGTGTTTCACCAAACCTTTTCCCGAAAACGCCAACTCCTTTTGACGGGAAAAATAAATGTAAACAGTGTCACACTCGCTTCTCAGCTGTTTGAACAAGATTTCCCAGGGACAAAATTGTGCTGTTCAGATATTCAGTCTATTGGAATATGTATTCCTATTGTGTGAAGCACATTTCTAAATATTTCCCTAGTCTGGAGTCGTAAGTTCTGAGTGCTACACACCAAATTGTCCAGTGATTGAAGCTCATACATTGTGAATAGCCAAAATTGCTACACTGTGACCGTAACCATGTCCCTAACCCTCTAACCCAAACCCTAAACCTAGCCCACACCTGAGTCTGAACCCTACCTAGCCCAAACCCTTATCCTAACCCTAACCATTAACAGAGCCCCAATTCTCTAACCCTAATACCAGAACTAATCTCGATGTCTTCATCACTCCCAGCTGGTCCCCTGGCCAAATCATTATCACCTGGGATCAATTAAGCCTGCCCACGTGGCCCCTCCCCCTTGGTGACGTCATCACATCTGGTTTAATGGTCTAACCAGGCTTCTTTCAAAATCGCCAACTCATTGTCCCGAATAATAAACGTAACCAGTATTCAACTCGGTTCTATGTTCTTTGAACACGATTTCCTTGTCAGGAAACAATGTGTTACAGATATTAAGGCCCTTTATTCACGTATTCCTAGTGTTTGAAGCACTTTCTTAGATATTAACCTAGGTTATCATTGTGAATTTCCCGAGTTGGAGTCTCTTTCTTGCAGTGTCTCAAGCTTTTTCAGTGTGAATTCTAATTTGGTAAAACAACCTTTTTTACAAATATAACAGTACTTTCAACATTATTACCACTTGACAGTCTATCCTACCTTTCACAGCGCTTTGGATACAAATTCTCAGTATTGCAAAATTCAGTAGAGATGTTCGGGTTCTAAAATGTATTCCAGGAGTTCTAGAGACACTCAGCCATTCCCCTGGTCTGTTGTCTTGAGCAATGAGATTTTTCATTTTAACAGGGGTGTCATACCGGCTTTTTAAAGGCACAGTAAAACATTACTTGGAACCCTAGCCTAACTAACATTTTTATTTCATAGTGTTCTCAATACTTTCATACTGTTCGATAGCTCTAGGAAAATGAGTTTTTCAGTGTTTCACCAAAACCTTTTCCCGAAAACGCCAACTCCTTTTGACGGGAAAAATAAATGTAAACAGTGTCACACTCTCTTCTCAGCTGTTTGAACAAGATTTCCCAGTGACAAAATTGTGCTGTTCAGATATTCAGTCTACTGGAATATGTATTCCTATTGTTTGAAGCACATTTCGAAATATTTCCCTAGTCTGGAGTCGTAAGTTCTGAGTGCTACACACCAAATTGTCCAGTGATTGAAGCTCATACATTGTGAATAGCCTACATTGCTATACTGTGACCATAACCCTGTCCCTAACCCTCTAACCCAGACCCTAAACCTACCCACCCCTGAGCCTGAACCCTACCTAGCCCAAAACCTTATCCTAACCCTAACCATGAACACAGCCCCAATTCTCTAACCCTAATACCAGAACTAATCTCGATGACGTCATCACTCCCAGCTGGTCCCCTGGCCAAATCATTATCACCTGGGATCAACTAAGCCTGCCCACGTGGCCCCTCCCCCTTGGTGACGTCATCACATCCGGTTTAATGGCCTAACCAGGCTTCTTTCAAAATCCCCAACTCATTGTCCCGGAATAATAAATGTAACCAGTATCCAACTCGGTTCTATGTTCTTTGAACACGATTTCCTTGTCAGGAAACAATGTGTTACAGATATTAAGGCCCTTTATTCACGTATTCCTAGTGTTTGAAGCACTTTCTCAGATATTAACCTAGGTTATCATTGTGAATTTCCCATGTTGGAGTCTCTTTCTTGCAGTGTCTCAAGCTTTTTCAGTGTGAATTCTAATTTGGTAAAACAACCTTTTTTACAAATATAACAGTACTTTCAACATTATTACCACTTGACAGTCTATCCTACCTTTCACAGCGCTTTGGATACAAATTCTCAGTATTTCAAAATTCAGTAGAGATGTTCGGGTTCTAAAACGTATTCCAGGAGTTCTAGAGACACTCTGCATTCCCCTGGTCTGTTGTTTTGAGCAATGAGATTTTTCATTTTAACAGGGGTGTCATACCGGCTTTTTAAAGGCACAGTAAAACATTACTTGGAACCCTAGCCTAACTAACATTTTTATTTCATAGTGTTCTCAATACTTTCATACTGTTCGATAGCTCTAGGAAAATGAGTTTTTCAGTGTTTCACCAAAACCTTTTCCGGAAAACGCCAACTCCTTTTGACGGGAAAAATAAATGTAAACAGTGTCACACTCTCTTCTCAGCTGTTTGAACAAGATTTCCCAGTGACAAAATTGTGCTGTTCAGATATTCAGTCTACTGGAATATGTATTCCTATTCTGTGAAGCACATTTCTCAATATTTCCCTAGTCTGGAGTCGTAAGTTCTGAGTGCTACACACCAAATTGTCCAGTGATTGAAGCTCATTCATTGTGAATAGCCAACATTACTACACTGTGACCATAACCCTGTCCCTAACCCTCTAATGCAAACCGTAAATCTAGCCCACACCTGAGCCTGAACCCTACCTAGCCCAAAACCTTATCCTAACCCTAACCATGAACAGAGCCCCAATTCTCTAACCCTAATACCAGAACTAATCTCGATGACGTCATCACTCCCAGCTGGTCCCCTGGCCAAATCATTATCACCTGGGATCAATTAAGCCTGCCCACGTGACCCCTCCCCCTTGGTGATGTCATCACATCCAGTTTAATGGCCTAAGCAGGCTTCTTTCAAAATCGCCAACTCATTGTCCCGAATAATAAATGTAACCGGTATTCAACTCGGTTCTATGTTCTTTGAACACGATTTCCTTGTCAGGAAACAATGTGTTACAGATATTAAGGCCCTTTATTCACGTATTCCTTGTGTTTGAAGCACTTTCTTAGATATTAACCTAGGTTATCATTGTGAATTTCCCGACTTGGAGTCTCTCTCTTCCAGTGTCTCAAGCTTTTTCATTGTGAATTCTAATTTGGTAAAACAAACTTTTTTACAAATATACCAGCACTTAAACATTATTACCACTTGACAGACTATCCTAACTTTCACAGCGCTTTGGATACAAATTCTCAGTATTTCAAAATTCAGTAGAGATGTTCTGGTTCTAAAACGTATTCCAGGAGTTCTAGAGACACTCTGCCATTCCCCTGGTCTGTTGTTTTGAGCAATTAGACTTTACATTTTAACACGGGTGTCATTCCGGCTTTTTAAAGGCACAGTAAAACATTACTTGGAACCCTAGCCTAACTAACATTTTTAATTCATAGTGTTCTCAATACTTTCATACTGTTCGATAGCTCTAGGAAAATGAGTTTTTCAGTGTTTCACCAAACCTTTTCCCGAAAACGCCAACTCCTTTTGACAGGAAAAATAAATGTAAACAGTGTCACACTCGCTTCTCAGCTGTTTGAACAAGATTTCTCAGGGACAAAATTGTGCTGTTCAGATATTCAGTCTATTGGAATATGTATTCCTATTGTGTGAAGCACATTTCTAAATATTTCCCTAGTCTGGAGTCGTAAGTTCTGAGTGCTACACACCAAATTGTCCAGTGATTGAAGCTCATTCATTGTGAATAGCCAACATTACTACACTGTGACCGTAACCCTGTCCCTAACCCTCTAACCCAAACCCTAAACCTAGCCCACTCCTGAGCCTGAACCCTACCTAGCCCAAATCCTTATCCTAACCCTAACCATGAACAGAGCCCCAATTCTCTAACCCTAATACCAGAACTAATCTCGATGACATCAAACCGCCCAGCTGGTCCCCTGGCCAAATCATTATCACCTGGGATCAATTACGCCTGCCCACGTGGCCCCTCCCCCTTGGTGACGTCATCACATCCTGTTTAATGGCCTAACCAGGCTTCTTTCAAAATCGCCAACTCGTTGTCCCGGAATAATAAAAGTAACCAGTATCCAACTCGGTTCTATGTTCTTTGAACACGATTTCCTTGTCAGGAAACAATGTGTTACAGATATTAAGGCCCTTTATTCACGTATTCCTAGTGTTTGAAGCACTTTCTTAGATATTAACCTAGGTTATCATTGTGAATTTCCCGAGTTGGAGTCTCTCTCTTCCAGTGTCTCAAGCTTTTTCATTGTGAATTCTAATTTGGTAAAACAACCTTTTTTACAAATATACCAGCACTTTCAACATTATTACCACTTGACAGTCTATCCTACCTTTCACAGCGCTTTGGATACAAATACTCAGTATTTCAAAATTCAGTACAGATGTTCGGGTTCTAAAACGTATTCCAGGAGTTCTAGAGACACTCTGCCATTCCCCTGGTCTGTAGTTTTGAGCAATGAGACTTTTTATTTTAACACGGGTGTCATACCGGCTTTTTAAAGGCATATTAAAACATTACTTGGAACCCTAACCTAACTAACATTTGTATTGCATAGTGTTCTCAATACTTTCATACTGGTCGATAGCTCTAGGAAAATGAGTTTTTCAGTGTTTCTCCAAAACCTTTTCCCGAAAACGCCAACTCCTTTTGACGGGAAAAATAAATGTAAACAGTGTCACACTGGCTTCTCAGCTGTTTGAACAAGATTTCCCAGTGACAAAATTGTGCTGTTCAGATATTCAGTCTATTGGAATATGTATTCCTATTGTGTGAAGCACATTTCTAAATATTTCCCTAGTCTGGAGTCGTAAGTTCTGAGTGCTACACACCAAATTGTCCAGTGATTGAAGCTCATTCATTGTGAATAGCCAACATTACTACACTGTGACCATAACCCTGTCCCTAACCCTCTAACCCAAACCCTAAACCTAGCCCACACCTGAGCCTTTACCCTACCTAGCCCAAAACCTTATCCTAACCCTAACCATGAACAGAGCCCCAATTCTCTAACCCTAATACCAGAACTAATCTCGATGACGTCATCACTCCCAGCTGGTCCCCTGGCCAAATCATTATCACCTGGGATCAATTAAGCCTGCCCACGTGGCCCCTCCCCCTTGGTGACGTCATCACATCCGGTTTAATGGCCTAACCAGGCTTCTTTCAAAATCGCCAACTCATTGTCCCGGAATAATAAATGTAACCAGTATCCAACTCGGTTCTATGTTCTTTGAACACGATTTCCTTGTCAGGAAACAATGTGTTACAGATATTAAGGCCCTTTATTCACGTATTCCTAGTGTTTGAAGCACTTTCTTAGATATTAACCTAGGTTATCATTGTGAATTTCCCGAGTTGGAGTCTTTCTCTTGCAGTGTCTCAAGCTTTTTCATTGTGAATTCTAATTTGGTAAAACAACCTTTTTTACAAATATACCAGCACTTTCAACATTATTACCACTTGACAGTCTATCCTACCTTTCACAGCGCTTTGGATACAAATTCTCAGTATTTCAAAATTCAGTAGAGATGTTCGGGTTCTAAAACGTATTCCAGGATTTCTAGAGACACTCTGCCATTCCCCTGGTCTGTTGTTTTCAGCAATGAGACTTTTCATTTTAACACTGGTGGCATACTGGATTTTTAAAGGCACAGTAAAACATTACTTGGAACCCTAGCCTAACTAACATTTTTATTTCATAGTGTTCTCAATACTTTCATACTGTTCGATAGCTCTATGAAAATGAGTTTTTCAGTGTTTCACCAAAACCTTTTCCCGAAAACGCCAACTCCTTTTGACGGGAAAAATAAATGTAAACAGTGTCACACTCGCTTCTCAGCTGTTTGAACAAGATTTCCCAGTGACAAAATTGTGCTGTTCAGATATTCAGTCTATTGGAATATGTATTCCTATTGTGTGAAGCACATTTCTAAATACTTCCCTAGTCTGGAGTCGTAAGTTCTGAGTGCCACACACCAAATTGTCGAGTGATTGAAGCTCATTCATTGTGAATAGCCAACATTACTACACTGTGACGGTAACCCTGTCCCTAACCCTCTAACCCAAACCCTAAACCTAGCCCACCCCTGAGCCTGAACCCTACCTAGCCCAAAACCTTATCCTAACCCTAACCATGAACAGAGCCCCAATTCTCTAACCCTAATACCAGAACTAATCTCGATGACGTCATCACTCCCAGCTGGTCCCCTGGCCAAATCATTATCACCTGGGATCAATTAAGCCTGTCCATGTGGCCCCTCCCCCTTAGTGACGTCATCACATCCTGTTTAATGGCCTAACCAGGCTTCCTTCAAAATCGCCAACTCATTGTCCCGAATAATAAATATAACCAGTATTCACCTAGGTTCTATGTTCTTTGAACACGATTTCCTTGTCAGGAAACAATGTGTTACAGATATTAAGGCCCTTTATTCACGTATTCCTAGTGTTTGAAGCACTTTCTTAGATATTAACCTAGGTTATCATTGTGAATTTCCCGAGTTGGAGTCTCTCTCTTCCAGTGTCTCAAGCTTTTTCATTGTGAATTCTAATTTGGTAAAACAACCTTTTTTACAAATATACCAACACTTTCAACATTATTACCCCTTGACAGTCTATCCTACCTTTCACAGCGCTTTGGATACAAATTCTCAGTATTTCAAAATTCAGTAGAGATATTTGGGTTCTAAAACGTATTCCAGGAGTTCTAGAGACACTCTGCCATTCCCCTGGTCTGTTGTTTTGAGCAATGAGACTTTTCATTTTAACACGGGTGTCGTACCGGCTTTTTAAAGGCACAGTAAAACGTTACTTGGAACCCTAGCCTAACTAACATTTTTATTTCATAGTGTTCTCAATACTTTCATACTGTTCGATAGCTCTAGGAAAATGAGTTTTTCAGTGTTTCACCAAAACCTTTTCCGAAAACGCCAACTCCATTTGACAGGAAAAATAAATGTAAACAGTGTCACACTCGCTTCACAGCTGTTTGAACAAGATTTCCCAGTGACATAATTGTGCTGTTCAGATATTCAGTCTATTGGAATATGTATTCCTATTGTGTGAAGCACATTTCTAAATATTTCCCTAGTATGGAGTCGTAAGTTCTGAGTGTTACACACCAAATTGTCCAGTGATTGAAGCTCATTCATTGTGAATAGCCAACATTACTACACTGTGACCATAACCCTGTCCCTAACCCTCTAACCGAAACCCTAAACCTAGCCCACACCTGAGCCTGAACCCTACCTAGCCCAAAACCTTATCCTAACCCTAACCATGAACATAGCCCCAATTCTCTAACCCTAATATCAGAACTATTCTCGATGACATCATCACTCCCAGCTGGTCCCCTGGCCAAATCATTATCACCTGGGATCAATTAAGCCTGCCCACGTGGCCCCTCCCCCTTGGTGACGTCATCACATCCGGTTTAATGACCTAACCAGGCTTCTTTCAAAATCGCCAACTCATTGTCCCGAATAATAAATGTAACCAGTATTCAACTCGGTTCTATGTTCTTTGAACAAGATTTCCTTGTCAGGGAACAATGTGTTACTGATATTAAGGCCCTTTATTCACGTATTCCTAGTGTTTGAAGCACTTTCTTAGATATTAACCTAGGTTATCATTGTGAATTTCCCGAGTTGGAGTCTCTCTCTTCCAGTGTCTCAAGCTTTTTCATTGTGAATTCTAATTTGTTAAAACAACCTTTTTTACAAATATACCAGCACTTTCAACATTATTACCACTTGACAGTCTATCCTACCTTTCACAGCGCTTTGGATACAAATTCTCAGTATTTCAAAATTCAGTAGAGATGTTCGGGTTCTAAAACGTATTCCAGGAGTTCTAGAGACACTCTGCCATTCCGCTGGTCGGTTGTTTTGAGCAATGAGACTTTTCATTTTAACACGGGTGGCATACCGGCTTTTTAAAGGCACAATAAAACATTACTTGGAACCCTAGCCTAACTAACATTTTTAATTCATAGTGTTCTCAATACTTTCATACTGTTCGATAGCTCTAGGAAAATGAGTTTTTCAGTGTTTCACCAAAACCTTTTCCCGAAAACGCCAACTCCTTTTGACGGGAAAATAAATGTAAACAGTGTCACACTCGCTTCTCAGCTGTTTGAAAAAGATTTCCCAGTGACAAAATTGTGCTGTTCAGATATTCAGTCTACTGGAATATGTATTCCTATTGTGTGAAGCACATTTCTAAATATTTCCCTAGTCTGGAGTCGTAAGTTCTGAGTGCTACACACCAAATTGTCCAGTGATTGAAGCTCATTCATTGTGAATAGCTAACATTACTACACTGTGACCTTAACCCTGTCCCTAACCCTCTAACCCAAACCCTAAACCTAGCCCTCACCTGAGCCTGAACCCTACCTAGCCCAAAACCTTATCCTAACCCTAACCATGAACATAGCCCCAATTCTCTAACCCTAATACCAGAACTAATCAAGATGACGTCATCACTCCCAGCTGGTCCCCTGGCCAAATCATTATCACCTGGGATCAATTAAGCCTGCCCACGTGGCCCCTCCCCCTTGGTGACGTCATCACATCCGGTTTAATGACCTCACCAGGCTTCTTTCAAAATCGCCAACTCATTGTCCCGAATAATAAATGTAACCAGTGTTCAACTCGGTTCTATGTTCTTTGAACAAGATTTCCTTGTCAGGGAACAATGTGTTACTGATATTAAGGCCATTTATTCACGTATTCCTAGTGTTTGAAGCACTTTCTTAGATATTAACCTAGGTTATCATTGTGAATTTCCCGAGTTGGTGTCTCTCTCTTCCAGTGTCTCAAGCTTTTTCATTGTGAATTCTAATTTTCTAAAACAACCTTTTTTACACATATACCAGCACTTTCAACATTATTACCACTTGACAGTCTATCCTACCTTTCACAGCGCTTTGGATACAAATTCTCAGTATTTCAAAATTCAGTAGAGATGTTCGGGTTCTAAAAGGTATTCCAGGAGTTCTAGAGACACTCTGCCATTCCCCTGGTCGGTTGTTTTGAGCAATGAGACTTTTCATTTTAACACGGGTGGCATACCGGCTTTTTAAAGGCACAGTAAAACATTACTTGGAACCCTAGCCTAACTAACATTTTTAATTCATAGTGTTCTCAATACTTTCATACTGTTCGATAGCTCTAGGAAAATGAGTTTTTCAGTGTTTCACCAAAACCTTTTCCCGAAAACGCCAACTCCTTTTGACGGGAAAAATAAATGTAAACAGTGTCACACTCGCTTCTCAGCTGTTTGAACAAGATTTCCCAGTGAGAAAATTGTGCTGTTCAGATATTCATTCTACTGGAATATGTATTCCTATTGTGTGAAGCACATTTCTAAATATTTCCCTAGTCTGGAGTCGTAAGTTCTGAGTGCTACACACCAAATTGTCCAGTGATTGAAGCTCATTCACTGTGAATAGCTAACATTACTACACGGTGACCTTAACCCTGTCCCTAACCCTCTAACCCAAACCCTAAACCTAGCCCACACCTGAGCCTGAACCCTACCTAGCCCAAAACCTTATCCTAACCCTATCCATGAACAGAGCCCCAATACTCTAACCCTAATACCAGAACTAATCTCGATGACGTCATCACTCCCAGCTGGTCCCCTGGCCAAATCATTATCACCTGGGATCAATTAAGCCTGCCCACGTGGCCCCTCCCCCTTGGTGACGTCATCACATCCGGTTTAATGGCCTAACCAGGCTTCTTTCAAAATCGCCAACTAATTGTCCCGGAATAATAAATGTAACCAGTATCCAAATTGGTTCTATGTTCTTTGAACACGATTTCCTTGTCCGGAAACAATGTGTTACAGATATTAAGGCCCTTTACTCACGTATTCCTAGTGTTTGAAGCACTTTCTTAGATATTAACCTAGGTTATCATTGTGAATTTCCCGAGTTGGAGTCTCTCTCTTCCAGTGTCTCAAGCTTTTTCATTGTGAATTCTAATTTGGTAAAACAACCTTTTTTACAAATATACCAGCACTTTCAACATTATTACCACTTGACAGTCTATCCTACCTTTCACAGCGCTTTGGATACAAATTCTCAGTATTTCAAAATTCAGTAGAGATGTTCCGGTTCTAAAAAGTATTCCAGGAGTTCTAGAGACACTCTGCCATTACCCTGGTCTGTTGTTTTGAGCAATGAGACTTTTCATTTTAACACGGGTGGCATACCGGCTTTTTAAAGGCACAGTAAAACATTACTTGGAACCCTAGCCTAACTAACATTGTTATTTCATAGTGTTCTCAAAACTTTCATACTCTTCGATAGCTCTAGGAAAATGAGTTTTTCAGTGTTTCACCAAAACCTTTTCCCGAAAACGCCAACTCCTTTTGATGGGAAAAATAAATGTAAACAGTGTCACACTCGCTTCTCAGCTGTTTGAACAAGATTTCCCAGTGAGAAAATTGTGCTGTTCAGATATTCAGTCTACTGGAATATGTATTCCTATTGTGTGAAGCACATTTCTAAATATTTCCCTAGTCTGGAGTCGTAAGTTCTGAGTGCTACACACCAAATTGTCCAGTGATTGAAGCTCATTCATTGTGAATAGCCAACATCACTACACTGTGACCGTAACCCTGTCCCTAGCCCTTAACCAAACCCCAAACCTAGCCCTCACCTGTGCCTGAACCCTACCTAGCCCAAAAACTATACTAAACCCTAACCATGAAAATAGCCCCAATTCTCTACCCTATACCAGAACTAATCAAGATGACGTCATCAATCCAGCTGGGTCCTGGCCAAATCATTATCACTGGGATCAATTAAGCTGCCCACGTGGGCCTCCCCCTTGGTGAGTTCATCACATCGGTTTATTGGACCTCACCAGCTTCTTTCAAAATCGCCAACTCATTGTCCCAGATAATAAATGTAAACCAGTGTTCAACTCGGGTCTATGTATTCCTCCCCCCCCCCATCTTTGCTTGAACAAGATTTCCTTGTCAGGGAACAATGTGTTTACTGATATTGAAGGCCCTTTATTCACGTTTATTCTAGTGTTTTTGAAGAACTTTCTTAGATTTAACCTAGGTTATCATTGTGAATTTTCCGAGTTGGTGTCTCTCTTTCCAGTGTCTCAAGCTTTTTTCATGGTGGAATTCTAATTTTCTAAACAAACCTTTTTTACATCAATATACCAGAATTTCAACCATTATTACCACTTGACGTCGATCTACCTTTCACAGCGCTTTGGATACAAGTTCTCAGTATTTCAAAATTTTTTTTCCCTTTTCCAAACCATCTTTTAAAGAAAAATGAAATTTTTTATTTTCCCAAAACCCTTTTAAAAAACCCCTTTTTGGGAAAAAAAAATTTTTGGGCCCCCCTTTTACTTTAAAAAATTTCCCTCAAAAGGGAAATTTAGTCTAAAAAAAACCTTTTGTTTTTTTTTTTTCCCATGGGCTAAAAGGGGACCAAAATTTGGGTTTAACTCACAAACCCAAAAAAACCCGTAAAATAACCCGCCCAACCCTTACCAAACCCAAACCTACCCCCCTTCCTAACCCCCCCCAAAAAATTCAAACCCCCCAAAAAGGGCCCCCCCAATTTTTACCCTTACCAAAAATTTATCCTACCCCGGGGTCCCCCCCTTTTTCCGGGTTTTTTGCCCCCCCTTTTTTTTTATTTCCCCACCTTTTGCCAACCTTTTTCAAAAAAATTTTCCCCCTTTTAATTTAATTTCCCCCCCTTTTTTTGAAAAATTTTTTTGGGGAAAATTTTTAAAGAATTGGTTTTTGGTTTTTTTTTTAAAAATTTTTTTTTTTTTCCCCCGGTATCATTGTAACCTTTTTTCCCCCTTTTTAATTTTTTTTTTTTGGTTTTTTTAAAAACCCTTTTTAAAAAACCCGATTTAAAATTTTCCCTTAAAGTTTTTATTTCCCCCTTTTTTCCTGTTTTTTTCCCTGAAATTTTTTTAAAAAGGATTAGGAGTTTAAAAACCCCTTTTGGTTTTTTAAAAAAATTTTTTTTGGGGCAAATTTTTTTTTGGGGAAAAAAAAAAATTTTTTTAAACCCCAAATTTTTTTTTTCCCAAAATCTTTAAGGGAAAAAAAAATTTTTTTATTTTCCCCCCCAAAAAAAATTTTTTTGGGAAAAAAATTTCGTTAAAAATTTTGAAAAGTTCCCTGGGGGTTTTTTAAAAATTTTCCCCAAAAATGTTTCATTTTAAAACCCCTTTTATTATTCCTTTGGGGGAAAAATTTTATTAACCCATTTCTTTAATTTACAAAAAAAACCAAAACCATTTTGTCCCAAATTACCCCCAAAATTACCAACCCCCCCTGAACCCCAACCCAAAACCCAAAACCACCCAAACCTCCAAAACCCAAACCAAACCAAAATAAACCAAAAATAACCAAAAGGCCCCCTTAAACCCCCCCCCAAACTTTTTGGGAAACATTTTAAACCCCCTTTTTCCCGGGAAAAAAATTTTCCCCCCCTCTTTATCCCAAAATTTTCCAAAAAATTTTTAAATTTCCCCCTTTTTCCGATTTTTTAAATTTTTTTTAAATTTTTCATTTTTTTTTAAAAATTGTTTTTTTAAAAAAGGCTTTAATTTTCCGGTTAAAACCCCTTTTTTTTAAAAATTTTTATTTTTTTTCCCCGGGACCCTTTTTATCCGCCTTTTTTATTTTCATTTTTAAAATTCCTTTTAAAATTTTTAAATTTTTTTAATTAAAAATTTTTTCCGGTTTTAAAAATTTAAATTTTAAACTGATTCGGGTTTTTTTTAAAAAAAAATTAACTTTAAAAAAATTTATTTCTTTTTCCAAAATTTAACTTTTTAACTTTATTTTTACAAAATTTTTCCATTTAAACTTTTTCAAGAAAAAATTTTTAAATTTAACCCCTTTTTTTTAAAAAATTTTTTTGGAAAATAAAAATTTTAAACCCTTTAAAATTTTTAAAATACCCTCCTAAATTTTCCCCCCAAATTTTTTAATAACCAAAGTTTAAAACCCCCAATTTTTAGCCCCTTTAAATTTTGGCAAACCCTTTTTTTCCAAAATTTAAAATCCAAAATTTTTATTCTAAAAAACCTTCCAACCCCCCGGGGGGGGGGGGGGGGGGGGGGGGGGGGGGGGGGGGGGGGGGGGGGGGGGGGGGGGGGGGGGGGGGGGGGGGGGGGGGGGGGGGGGGGGGGGGGGGGGGGGGGGGGGGGGGGGGGGGGGGGGGGGGGGGGGGGGGGGGGGGGGGGGGGGGGGGGGGGGGGGGGGGGGGGGGGGGGGGGGGGGGGGGGGGGGGGGGGGGGGGGGGGGGGGGGGGGGGGGGGGGGGGGGGGGGGGGGGGGGGGGGGGGGGGGGGGGGGGGGGGGGGGGGGGGGGGGGGGGGGGGGGGGGGGGGGGGGGGGGGGGGGGGGGGGGGGGGGGTTTTGAGCAAGAGATTTCATTTTAACAGGGTGCATCCGGCTTTTTAAAGGCACAGTAAAACATACTTGGAACCCACCACTAAAATTTTTTTCATAGTGTTCTCATACTTTCATATGTTTGTAGCTCTAGAAATGGTTTTCAGTTTTCACAAACCTTTTCCCCAAAAGCAACTCCTTTGACGGAAAATAAATAAACAGTTCACCCCATCGTTCTCAGCTTTTGAAAAGATTCCCGGACAAATTGGCTTTCAGATATCATCTATGGAATATGATCCATGTGTGAGCCATTTCTAAATATTTCCCTACTGAGTCGTAAGTCTGGTGTCACAAATGCATGATTGAAGTCATTCATGGAAAGCCACATACTACACTGTGACCGTAACCTGTCCCAACCCTCTAACCAACCCTAACCTAGCCACACTGAGCCTGAACCTACTGCCAAACCTACCCAAAACCTAACTGAACAGCCCAATTCTCTAACCAATACCAAACTAATTATGACGTCTCACTCCAGCTGGCCCCTGCCAAATCTTATCACCTGGATCAATTAAGCCTGCCCGTGGCCCCCCCTGTGACTCTCAATCCGTTAATGCCTAACAGGCTTCTTAAAATCGCAATCATTGTCCGAAAAATAAATGTAACCAGTATCACTCGGTTCTATGTCTTTGAAAACGATTTCTGTCGGAAACAATGTGTAAGATATAGGCCCTTATCAGATTCCTAGTGTTTAAGCTTTCTAATTTAACCTAGGTTATATTGTGAATTTCCATTGGATTCTCTCTTCCGGTCTCAAGCTTTCTTGTGATTCTAATTTGGTAAAACACCTTTTTACAAATACCAGCACTTCAACTTATTACATGACATCTATCCTACTTTCACAGCGCTTTGGATACAATTCTCAGATTTCAAATTCAGTAAGATGTTCGGTTCTAAAGATTCCAGGAGTTCTAGAGACACTCGCATTCCCCGGTCGTTGTTTTGACATGAGACTTTTCATTTTAACAGGGTGCACCGGGTTTTTAAGGCAAGAAAACATTATTGAACCTAGCCTAACAACATTTATTTATAGTTCTCAATATTCAACTGTTTGTAGCTCTAGGAAATGAGTTTTTCGTGTTTCACAAACTTTCCCGAAAACCAACTCTTTTGAGGAAAAATAATGTAAACGGTCACACTCGTTCCAGCTGTTGAACAAGATTCCAGTGACAAAATTGGCGTTCAGAATTCATTTTATGGAAAGTTTCCTATGTGTGAAGCACATTCTAAATTTCCCGTCTGAGGTAAGTCTGAGTGTCACACAAATTTTCCAGGGTTGAAGCTATTCTGTGATAGCAACATTACTACACGTGACCTAACCTGTCCCTACCTTAACCCAAACCTAAACTAGCCCACACCTGAGCCTGAACCTACTACCCAAAATTATCTAACCCTACCATGACAGAGCCCAATTCTAACCCTAATACCAGAACTAATCTCGATGAGTCATCACTCCCACGGCCCTGGCAACATATACCTGGGACAATTAAAACCTGCCCACTGGCCCTCCCCTTGGGACGTCTCACATCCGTTTAATGCCTAACCCGCTTCTTCAAAATCGCCAACTCATTGCCGAATAAAATGTAACAGTACCAATGTTCTATGTTCTTTGAACCGATTTCCTTGTCGGAAACAATGTGTTAAGAATTAAGGCCTTTATCACTATTCCTAGTGTTGAACACTTCTTATATTACCAGGTATCATTGTGATTCCCAGTTGGTCTCCTCTTCCGTGTTCAAGTTTTTCTTGTGAATTATTTGTAAACAACTTTTTACAAATATACAGCATTTCAACATTATACCACTTGAATCTATACTTTCACAGCGCTTTGGGTACAAATTCTCAGTATTCAAAATCGTAGAGATGTTTGGGTTTTAAAATATTCCAGGAGTTAGAACCCTGCCCCCTGGTCGGGTTTTTTGAGCAATGAATTTTCTTTAACAGGTCATACGGCTTTTTAAAGCATATAAAACATTAGGAACCCTAATAACAAACATTTTTTTCATAGTGGTCTCAAATTTCATCTTCGATCTTAGGAAAATGAGTTTTCATTGTTTTCCCCAAAACCAAAAACATTTTTCCCGAAAAGCATCCTTTGACGGAAAAAAAGTAAACAGGTCACACTGTTTCACTGTTGAACAAGATTTCCCAGAAAATTGTGCTGTTCAATTTCATCTTGGAATAGTATTCTATGTGTGAAGCTTCTAAAATTTCCAGTCTGGGTCGTAAGTTCTGAGTCTACAACCAATTGTCAGGTTGAAGCTCATTCATTGTGAATACAACATACTACACTGTGACCGTAACCCTGTCCCAGCCTCTTTAACCAACCAAACCCCACACTGAGCCGAACCTACTAGCCCAAAACCTATCTACCTAACCATGAACAAGCCCAATCTTACCCTAATACCAAAAACTCAGACGCCCCCAGCTGGTCCCCTGCCAATCATTCACTGGGATAATAAGTGCCCACTGGCCCTCCCTTGTGACGTCATCCTCCGTTTAAGGCCTAACAGGTTCTTTCAAAATCCCAACTCATTGTCCGATAATAATGAACCAGTATCCCAAATCGGTTCTATTTCTTTGACACTTTCCTTGTCAGGAAACAATGTGTTACGATATAACCCTTTATTACGATTCCTAGTGTTTGAGCATTTCTTAGTATTAAACCTAGGTTATCATGGAATTTCCCAGTTGGGTCCTCTCTTCGGTCTCAAGCTTTTTCTTGTGAATTCTAATTTGGAAAACAACTTTTACAAATTTCACACTTTCAAATTTACCCTTGACATCTTCCTACCTTTCACAGCGCTTTGATACAAATTCTCAGTATTTCAAATTCAGTAGATGTCGGGTTTTAAAGATTCAAGAGTTAGAGACACTCGCATTTCCCTGTGTGTTTTGACAATGGGCTTTTCATTTACACGGTGCATCCGCTTTTTAAGGCACGAAAAATATTGAACCTACCTAATACATTTTATTTAGTGCTCAATTTTACTTTCGTACTCTAGGAAATATTTTCAGTGTTTCCAAACCCAAACTTTTCCAAAACCCAATCTTTTGCGGGAAAAATAATGTAAACAGTGTCACATCGTTCTCATGTTGAAAGTTTCCATGACAAAATTGTGCTTTCAATATTCTCTATGGAATATGTATTCTATTGTGTGAAGACATTTCTAATATTTCCTAGTCTGGGTCGTAGTTCTGAGTGCTACACCCAAATGTCCATGATTGAAGCTCATCATTTGATAGCAACATTACTACACTGTGACCGTAACCTGCCCTAACCTTAACCCAACCCTAACTAGCCACACTGGTGACCTACAAACCCAAAACCTTTCCTAACCCTAACAGACAGAGCCCAATTCAACCTAAACCAGAACTAATCTCATGACGTCTCCTCCCAGTGGCCCTGAAATCATATACCTGGATCAATTAAGCTGCCCGTGCCCCCCTGTAGTCATCACATCGTTTAATGCCTAACCAGCTTTTCAAAATCGCCAACTATTGCCGAATATAATGTACCGATCCACTGGTTCTATGTCTTGAACACGATTTCCTTGTCGGAAAAATGTGTTCAGATATTAAGCCCTTTATACTTCTAGTGTTTGAAGCACTTCTTAGATATTAACCAGTTATCATTGGAATTTCCGATGGAGTCTCTCTCTTCAGTGTCTCAGTTTTCATGTGAATCTATTTGGTAAACAACCTTTTTACAAATATACCACATTTCAACATATTACCACTGAAATCTATACCTTTCACAGGTTTGGATACAATTCTCAGGTATTTCAAAATTCAGGAGATGTTCGGGTTCTAAACGTATTCCAGGAGTTCTAGAGACACCCCCTGCCATTCCCCTGGTCTGTTTGTTTGAGCAAAAGAGACTTTCATTTTACACGGGTCCCTTCGGCTTTTTTAAAGGACAGTAAACTACTTGGAACCCTAGCCTAACTAATTTTTATTTCATAGTTTCTAATACTTCTACGTCGTATCAGGAAATGAGTTTTTCAGTTTTCACCAAACTTTTCCCGAAAAGCCAATCTTTTGAGGGAAAATAAGTAACATGTCACCTCGTTCTGCGTTTGAACAATTTCCCAGTGACAAATGGCGTTCAGATATTCACTTTTAATTGTATTCTATTGGTGAAGCACATTTCAAATATTTCCTATCGGGGGTCGTAAATTCTGAGTGTAACACCCAATTGTCCAGTGATGAAGTCATTATGGAAAGCCACATTACTCACTGTGACGTAACCTGCCCACCCTTACCCAACCTAAACCTAGCCCCACCTCCTGAACCCTACCTAGCCAAAACCTTATCCACCCTAACATGAACAGCCCATTTCTAACCCTAATACAGAACTAATCTCGATGACCTCACCCCCACGGTCCTGCCAAATCATTACACCTGGTCATTAAGCCGCCCCGTGGCCCCTCCCCCCGGTGAGTATCACATCGTTTAATGCCTAACCAGGCTTCTTTCAAATCGCCACTCATTGCCCAAATAAGACCGTATCCAATCGTTTATTTCTTTACACATTCCCTTTTCAGGAACAATGTGTTACAAAATATTAAGGCCCTTTCACGATTCTAGTGTTGAAGCTTTCTTTGATATAACCTAGGTTATTTGTAATTTCCCGAGTTGGCTCTCTCTCGGTCTCAAGCTTTTTCATTGGAATTCTAATTTGGTAAAACAACTTTTTACAAATTACCGCACTTTACTTATACCACTTACAGTTCCTACCTTTCACAGCCTTTGGATCAATTCTCAATTTTCAAAATTAGTAGATGTTGGGTTTAAAACATTCAGATTCAGGACACTCGCCATTCCCCTGGTTTGTTTAAATGAGACTTTATTTTAACAGGGTGTCACCGCTTTAAGGCACAGAAAACTTACTGAACCCTAGCCTAACACATTTTTATTTCATAGTGTTCTCAATATTCATACTGTTCGATAGTCTAGGAAAAAGTTTTTCGTGTTTCACCAAAACTTTTCCCAAAACCAACTCTTTGACGGAAAATAATGAAACAGTGTCACACTCGTTCTCAGCTGTTGAACAATTCCGGACAAATGTGCTGTTCATATCAGTCATTGAAATGTTCTATTGTGTGAAACAATTTCTAAATATTTCCAGTCTGGATCGTAAGTTTGAGTGTACACACAAATGTCAGATGAAGCTCATCTTGTGAATGCAACATTACTACACTGACTAACCCTGTCCTACCCTAACCCAAACCCTAAACTGCCACACTGAGCTGAACCTACTAGGGGGGGGGGGGGGGGGGGGGGGGGGGGGGGGGGGGGGGGGGGGGGGGGGGGGGGGGGGGGGTTTTTTTTTTTTTTTTTTTTTTTTTTTTTTTTTTTTTTTTTTTTTTTTTTTTTTTTTTTTTTTTTTTTTTTTTTTTTTTTTTTTTTTTTTTTTTTTTTTTTTTTTTTTTTTTTTTTTTTTTTTTTTTTTTTTTTTTTTTTTTTTTTTTTTTTTTTTTTTTTTTTTTTTTTTTTTTTTCGATGCTCTAGGAAAATAGTTTTTTTAGTTTTTCACCCCAAAAAATTTCCGAAAAACCCAACCCTTTTTACGGAAAAATAAAGTAAAAAGTGTCAATGCTTCTCCTGTTTTAACAAAATTTCCCCGTGACAAAATTGTGCTGTTCAATATTCTCATTGGGAAAATGTTTTTTTTTGTTGAAGAAAAATTTCTAAATTTTTTTCCCTAGTCTGGGGTCGAAGTTCGAGTGCCACACACCAAATTGGCGAGGGTGAAGCTCATTCTTGTAATACCAACATTACACATGTGACCCTAACCCTGTCCTAACCCCCCTAACCCAAACCCCAAAACCCCACCCACACCCCGAGCCTTTAACCCACCTAGCCCAAAACTTATCCTAACCCTAACCAAACAAGCCCCAATTTCTAACCCTAATACCAGAACTAATCTCGATGACGTCATCACTCCCCCCTGGTCCCCTGGCCAAATCATTATCCCCCATCAATTAAACCTGCCCCGTGGCCCCTCCCCCTTGGTGACGTCATCAATCCGTTTATGCCTAACCAGGCTTCTTTTAAAAATTGCCAACTCATTGTCCCGGAAAAATAAAAGTAACCATACCAATGGTTTTATGTTCTTAACACGATTCCTTGTCAGGAAACAATGTGTTACAAAATTAAGCCCTTTATTCACTTTTCCCAGTGTTTGAAGCACTTTCTTAGATATTAAACCCAGGTTATCATTTTGAATTTCCCGGTTGGAGTCTCTCTCTTCCCGTGTCTCAAGCTTTTTCATGTGAATTCTAATATGTTAAAACAACCTTTTTTTCAAATTACCCACTTTTAACATTTTTACCACCGACATCTTCCTAACTTCACAGCGTTTGGGGTCAAATTCTCATATTCAAAATTTTAGTAGAGATGTTGGGGTTCTAAAATATTCCAGGAGTTTTTGAGCCCTGCCTTCCCCTGGTCTGTTTTTTTGGCAATGGACTTTTTTATTTTAACACGGGGGCATTCCGGGTTTTTAAAGGACATAAAACATTACTTTAAAACCCACCTAACTAAATTTTTATTTCAAGTGTTCTCAAAACTTTCATCTGTTCGATGCCTAGGGAAAAAAAGTTTTTCATGTTTTCCCAAACCCTTTTCCCCAAAACGCCAACTCCTTTTCGGGGAAAAAAAAATGTAAACAGGGGCACACTCGCTTTCCTGTTTGAACAAGATTTCCCCGGGGCAAAAAATTTTGCTGTTCAGATTTCATTTGGAAAATGTATTCCTATTTTTGTGAAAACATTTCTAAAATTTTCCCCATCTGGAGCGTAAAGTTCTGATGCAACACCAAATTGGGAGTATTGAAGCCCTTCATTGTAATACCCAAAATTCTACACTGTGACCTAAACCCTTCCCTAAACCCCTAAAACCCCAAAACCCAAAATACCCACACCGACCAACCCCCCTACCCCCAAAAACCCTTTTCCTAACCCAACCCTAAAAAGCCCCCCAATCTCTAACCCAAAACCCAAAATAACTCGATGCTCTCACTCCCCGTGGGCCCCCGGCCAAATCATTACACCCGGGGTTTAATTAAGCCCGCCCCCGGGCCCCCCCCCTTGGGGACGTCATCACATCCGGTTTTAAAGGCCCAAACCCGGCTTCTTTCAAAATGCCAACTCTTGTCCCGAAAATAAAAAGTAACCATACCCCCGGTTCTTTTTTCTTTGAACAGATTTTCCTTTTCAGGGAAAAAATTTTAAGATATTTAAAGGCCCCTTTATTCACGTATTCCCAGTGTTTGAAGCACTTTCTTAGATATTAAAATAGGGTTATATTGTAATTTCCCGAGTTGGAGTCTCTTCTTCCGTTTTCAAGCTTTTTCATTTTGAATTCTAATTTTTTAAAAAAAAACCTTTTTTTAAAAATTACCAGACTTTTTAACATTTTTACCCCTTTACATCTACCTTTCACAGCGCTTTTTGGGTACAAATTCTCAGTATTCAAAAATTTAGTAGAATGTTCGGGGTTTTAAAAGTTTCCAGGGGTTTTTGAGACACCGCCATTTCCCCCCGGTCTGTTGTTTTGACAATGAGATTTTCATTTTAAAGGGTGTCTTTCCGGCTTTTTAAAGGGACGTAAAAAATCTGGGGCCCTAGCCTAACTAACATTTTTTTTTATAGTGTTCTCAAAACTTTCATACTGTTATACTCTAGGAAAAAAGGTTTTTTTTAGTGTTTACCAAACCTTTTCCCCAAAAACCCCCCAACTCCTTTTTCAGGAAAAAAATGTAAAAATGTCCCCCTCCTTCTCAGCTGTTTGAAAAGATTTCCCAGTGACAAAATTGTGCTTTAGATATTTTTCTATGGGTATTATTCCTATTGTTGAAGAAACATTCAAATATTTTCCCGTTGGGTCGTAAGTTCTGATGCTAAACCCAAAGTTTAGTTATTGAGCTCAAACTTGTGAAACCAAAATCTAACGTGACCATAACCCTGTCCCTAACCCCCTAACCAAACCCTAAACTACCACCCCTGAGCCTTAACCCTACCCCAGCCCAAAACCTTATCCCAACCCTAACCTGAACAAGCCCCCAATTTTCTTACCCTAATCCCGAACTAATCTCGTACGCATCACCCGCTGGGCCCCTGGGCCAAAACATTACACCCGGGTCAAATTAACCTGCCCACGTGGCCCCTCCCCTTTGGGGACGTCTCACATCCGGTTTTTTGGGCCCAAACCGGGTTCTTTCAAAATTCCCCAAATCATTGTCCCCAAAATAAAATTTAACCCTATCCAACTCGGTTTTTATTTTCTTTTTAACACGATTTCCCTTGTCAGGAAAAAAATGTTTACAATATTAAGGCCCTTTTCAGTATTCCTAGGTTTGAAGCACTTTCTTAGATATTAAAGGGGGATCATTGTGAATTTCCCGGTTTGGGGTTCCTCTTCCCGTGTCTCAAACTTTTTCTTGGAATTTTAATTTTTAAAACAAACCTTTTTTTCAAATATACCAGCATTTCAACATTATTACCTTGAAGTCATCCTAACTTTCAAAGCGCTTTGGGGTACAAATTTTTCGATTTCAAAATTCGAGAGATTTCGGGTTCTAAAACGTATTCCAGGGGTTTTTGAGACACTTGCCATTCCCCCGGGTTTTGTTTTGAGCAATGAGACTTTTCTTTTAACACGGTGTCATTTTGGCTTTTTTTAAAGGGACAGTTAAAAAAATTACTTGGGAACCCTAGCCTAATAACATTTTTATTTCTATTTCTCAATACTTCATACTGTTCCTAGCTAGGAAAATGAGTTTTTTTATGTTTTCACAAAAAACCTTTTCCCAAAACGCCAACTCCTTTTTTTACGGGAAAATAAATGTAAAAAGTGTCACACTCCTTCCACTGTTTAAAAAAAAATTTTCCCCGGGGCAAAATTGTGCTGTTCAGTTTTTCATTATTGGATATGTTTCCCCTTTTTTTGAAGCCCTTTCAAATATTTCCCCAGTCTGGGTCGTAAGTTTTTGAGTGCTAACACCCAAAATTTTTAGTTTTTAAGCTCATTTCATTTTGAATAGCCACTTTCTAACTGTGACCTAACCCGCCCTAACCTCTAACCCAAAACCCCAAACACCCCCCTGACCTAACCCACCAGCCCAAAACCTTTTCCTAACCCCAACCATGAAAAAGCCCCAATTCTCTAACCTAATACCAGAACTAATCCGATGACGTCTCCCCCACTGGGCCCCTGGGCCCAAAACTTACACCTGGGATCAAAACCTGCCCAGGGCCCCCCCCCCTTGGGACGTCATCACATCCGTTTAAGGGGGTAACCCGGCTTCTTTCAAAATCCCCCCTCTTGTCCCGGGAATTATAAATGAACCCCTTCCCAACCCGGGGTTTTATGTTTTTTTGAACACGATTTCCCTTTTCAGGAAACAATGGTTACAGATATTAAAGGCCTTTATTTAAAATTCCTAGTTTTTGAAGCCTTTTTTAGAATTAACCTAGGTTTTTCATTGGAATTTTCCCGGGTTGGGGTCTCCCTTCAGTGTCTCAAGCTTTTTTTTTTGGAAATTTTAATTTGGTTAAAACAACCTTTTTTACAAAATTTCCCCCATTTCAACATTTTTACCACTTGACAGCTTCCACCTTTTTCCCGCGCTTTGGATACAAATTTCGTTTTCAAAAAATTTAGTAAGATGTTCGGGTTTAAAAAGTATTCCAGGAGTTTTAGAGACACTCTGCCATTCCCCTGGTCTGTTGTTTTGAGCAATGGGGCTTTTTTATTTTTAAAACGGGTGTTTTCCCGGGTTTTAAAGGCACAGTAAAACTTCTTGGGAACCAGCCCAAAAACATTTTTTTTTTTAGATTTTTCCAAAAACTTTCATACTTTCATAGCCTAGGGAAAAAGATTTTTTCAGTGTTTCCCCCAAAACCTTTTCCCAAAACGCCCAACCCCCTTTTTACGGGAAAAAAAAAAGTAAACAGGTTTACACTCGCTTCTCACTGTTTAACAAATTTCCCGTGACAAAATTGTGCTGTTCAATTTCATTATTGGGAAAATGTATTCCTATTTTGTGAAGAAAATTTCTAAATATTTCCCTAGTCTGGAGTGTATTTGATGCAACACCAAATTGAGTATGGCCATTCATTGTAATACCAACATTTTCTACACTGTGACCTAACCCCGCCCCAACCCTTAACCCAAACCCTAAACCTAGCCCACACCTACCTTAACCCCCCAGCCCAAAAACCTTACCTAACCCCACCCTGAAAAGAGCCCCCAAACTCTAACCCAATCCAGAACAATCCCCGATGCGTCTCACTCCCAGTGGCCCCGGCCAAATCTTATCACCTGGGGTCAAAAAACCTGCCCCGTGGCCCCCCCCTTGTGACGCATCACATCCGTTTATGGGCCTAACCCCGCTTTTTTCAAAAAGCCAACTCATTGTCCGGGAAAAAAAAATGAACCAGTATCCAATCGGGTTTTATGTTCTTTTAACAGATTTCCTTTTCAGGAAACAATGTTTTTTCAGATATTAAGGCCCCTTTTTTCACGTATTCCTATTTTGAAGACTTTTTTAAATTAACCTAGTTACATTGTGAATTTCCCGATTGGGTCCCTCTTCCATGTCTCAAGCTTTTTCATTTTTGAAATTTTAATTTTTTTAAAACAACCTTTTTACAAATTACCAGCACTTTTAACATTATTACCATTTACGTCTATCCTAACTTTTACGGGGCCCTTTTGGGTACAAATCTCAGTATTTCAAAATTCAGTAGAGATGTTGGTTCTAAAAAATTTCCAGGGTTTTAGAGACACTCTGCCATTCCCCCCGGCTGTTTTTTGAGCAAAGAGACTTTTCATTTTAACACGGGGGGCATCCGGGTTTTTAAAGGGACAGTAAAAAATTTCTTGGAACCCTAGCCTAACAACATTTTTTTTTATATTTCCAAAAATTTTCATCTGTTTCGATACCTAGGAAATGAGTTTTTCAGTTTTCACCAAACCTTTTCCCGAAAACCCAATCCTTTTACGGAAAAATTTAAAAGTAAACATGTCACACTCGCTTCTCAGCTGTTTGAAAAAAATTTTTCCCAGTGACAAAATTGTGGTTTAATATTTATCTATTAATAGTATTCCTATTGTGTGAAGAACATTTCTAAATATTTTCCCCATCTGGAGCGTAAATTCTGAGTGCAAACCCAAATGGAGTTTATTGAACTCATTCTTGTAATAGCCAACATTTCTACACTTTACCATAACCCTGTCCCAACCCTCAACCCCAAAACCCCCAAAACCCAGCCCCCCTGAGCCTTAACCCACCCAGCCCCAAAAACCTTTTCCTAACCCTAAAACCCTGAACAGAGCCCCCAATTTTCTACCCTATACCAAACTAATCTCATGACGTCATCACTCCCATGGTCCCCCGGGCCAATCATTACACCCGGGGTAATTTAAACCCGCCCCCGGGGCCCCTCCCTTGGTGACGTCATCACATCCGTTTTAAAGGGCCAACCCGGCTTCTTTCAAATGCCAACTCTTTCCCGGGAAAAAAAAATGAACCATATCCAATCGGTTTTAGTTCTTTGAAAAATTTTCCCTTTTCAGGGAAAAAATGGTTACAGATATTTAAAGGCCCTTTATTTAGTATTCCCAGTGTTTGAAGCACTTTCTTAGATATTTTAACCCCGGTTTTCTTGTGAATTTCCCGATTTGGGTCTTCCTTTCCCGTGTCTCAAGTTTTTCATGGAATTCTAATTGTTAAAACAAACCTTTTTTTTTTCAAATTACCACACTTTTAAAATTATTCCCCTTTACAGTCTATCCTTAAATTTCACAGGCTTTGGATACAAATTTCCCGTATTTCAAAATTCAGTAAGATGTCGGGGTTCCCAAAACTATTCCAGGGTTTTAGGACACTCGCCATTCCCTGGGCTGTTTTTTGACAATGAGACTTTTTATTTTTCACGGTTCATTCCGGCTTTTTTAAAGCCAGTAAAAAATTCTTGGAACCCTAGCCTAACAAAATTTTTATTTTATAGGTTCTCATACTTTCATCGTTTATAGCTCTAGGAAAATGATTTTTCATGTTTCACCAAAACCTTTTCCCCAAACGCCCAACTCCTTTTACGGGGAAAAAAAAATGTAAACAGTGTCACACCGCTTCTCACGTTTGAAAAGATTTCCCATGCAAAATTGTGCTGTTCGATATTCATTATTGGAAAAATTTTATTCCATTGTGTAAGAAAATTTCTAAATATTTCCCCAGTCTGGAGTCGTAAGTTCTGAGTGCAAACACCAAATGGAGTTTTGAATCATTCAGTGAATGCCAACATTACTAAAACGGGGACCATAAACCCGTCCCAACCCCTAACCCAAACCCCAAACCCGCCCACACCCGACCTTAACCCCACCCAGCCCCAAAACCTTTTCCTAACCCAAAACCATGAACAAAAGGCCCCCAATTCTCTAACCCCAATCCAAACTAAACCGATGATTACTCCCCGCGGTCCCCCCGGCCAAATCTTACACCTGGGGTCAATTAAACCCCCACTGGCCCCCCCCCCTTGGGACGTCATCACATCCGGTTTTTTGGGCCCAACCAGGCTCTTTTAAAATTGCCAACTCATTGTCCCCAAAATAAATGTAACCAGTATCCAACTCGGGTTTTATGTTTTTTTGAACACGATTTCCTTGTCAGGGAAAAAAATGTTTAAGATATTAAGGGCCCCTTTATCACGTATTCCCAGTTTGAAAGCACTTTTTTTAGATATTTAACCGGTTATCATTTTGAAATTTCCCCCATTGGAGTCTCTCTCTTCCATGTCTCAAGCTTTTTTTATTTGAATTCAAAATTTTTTAAAAAAACCTTTTTTTCAAAATTTCCAGCACTTTCAACATTTTACCACCTGACAGCCCATCCAACTTTCACAGCGCTTTGGATACAAATTCTCAGTATTTCAAAATTCAGTAGAGATGTTCGGTTCTAAAAGTATTCCAGAGTTTAGAGACACTCTGCCATTCCCCTGGTCTGTTGTTTGAGCATGAGACTTTCATTTTAACACGGGCTCCGCTTTTTAAAGGCACAGTAAAACATTCTGGAACCTACCTAACGAACTTTTATTCATAGTGTTCCAACTTCATACTTCGATAGCTTAGAAAATGATTTTTCAGTGTTTCACCAACCTTTCCCGAAAACGCAACTCCTTTGACGGAAAAAAAATGTAAACAGTGTCCACATCGCCTCACGTTTAACAGATTCCCAGGAAAAATTGCTTTCAATTCAATCTATGGAATATTATTCCTATTGTGGAAGACATTTCTAAATATTCCTTCGGAGTCGTATTCGAGGCCACCCCAAATTGCAGTGATGAGCTCATTCATGTGAATAGCCACATACACCGTGACCAAACCTGTCCCACCCCTACCAAACCCTAAACCTAGCCCACCTGACCTAACCCACTACCCAAAACCTTATCCTAACCCTACCTGAACAGAGCCCCAATTCTCTAACCCTAATACCAGAAACTAATCTCGATTGTCATCACTCCCAGCTGGTCCCTGGCCAAATCATTATCACCTGGGATCAATTAAGCCTGCCCACGTGGCCCCTCCCCCTTGGTGACGTCATCACATCCGGTTTAATGCCTAACCAGGCTTCTTTCAAAATCGCCAACTCATTGTCCCGGAATAATAAATGTAACCAGTATCCAAACTTGGTTCTATGTTCTTTGAACACGATTTCCTTGTCAGGAAACAATGTGTTACAGATATTAAGGCCCTTTATCACGTATTCCTAGTGTTTGAAGCACTTTCTTAGATATTAACCTAGGTTATCATTGTGAATTTCCCGAGTTGGAGTCTCTCTCTTCCCGTGTCTCAAGCTTTTTCATGTTTAATTCTAATTTGTAAAAAACCTTTTTACAAAAAATACCCGACTTTCAACATTATTACCACTTTACCGCTATCCACCTTTTACAGCGCTTTGGGGTAAAATTTTCAGTATTTTAAAAATTTATAGAGTGTTCCGGGTTTAAAGTATTCCAGGATTCTAGAACACTCCCATTCCCCGGTCGTTGTTTGAGCAAAGAATTTTCATTTTAAAGGTGCATACCGGGTTTTTAAAGGCACGTAAAACATTTTCTTTGGGAAACCCCACCAAAAACATTTTATTTCATAGTGTTCTCAAACTTTCATACTTTCGTAGCTCTAGGAAAATGATTTTTCAGTGTTTCACCAAAAACCTTTTTTCCCCAAAAACCCAAAACCCTTTTTACGGGAAAAATAAAGAAAAAGTTCACACTTCCTTCTCATTTTGAACAAGATTTTCCCCCTGAAAAATGTGCTGTTTTAGATATCAGTCTATGGAATATGTATTCCTATTTTTAAACCATTTCAAATATTTCCCTAGTCTGGAGTCGTAATTCTGATGCTACACACCAAATTTTCCATGATTGAAGCTCATCATTGTGAATAGCCAACATTCTAACGTGACCTAACCCTTGGGCCCTAACCCTCTAACCCAAACCCTAAACCTACCCACCCCTAGCCTGAACCCTAAAAGCCCCAAAAACCCTTTTCCTAAACCCCAACCATGAAAAACCCCAAATTTTCCAACCCCAAAACCGAACTAATCTCATGACGTCACACTCCCCCTGGGCCCGGCCCAAAACTTATCACCTGGGGTAAAAAGCCTGCCCCCGTGGCCCCCCCCCTTGGGGACTCTCACATCCGTTTTTTTGGCCTAACCCGGCTTCTTTTAAATCCCAAATCATTGTCCCCCGGGAAAAATAAATTAACCCGTACCACTCGGTTCTATGTTCTTTTAACACGATTTCCTTTTTGGAAAAAAATTTTTTTTACAGATATTAAAGGGCCTTTTTTTCACGTATTCCCGTGTTTTAACACTTTCTTTGAATTCCTAGTTTTTTGTGAATTTTTCCGGGGTTTGGGTCTCTCTCTTCCGTGTCTCAAGCTTTTTCTTTGAATTCTAATTTGGTAATTTTTACAAATATACAGCACTTTCAACATTATTACCACTTGACAGTCTATCCTACCTTTCACAGCGCTTTGGATACAAATTCTCAGTATTTCAAAATTCAGTAGATCTGTTTGGGTTCTAAAACGTATTCCAGAAGTTCTAGAGACACTCTGCCATTCCCCTGGTCTGTTGTTTTGAGGTATGAGACTTTTCATTTTAACACGGTGGCATCCGGCTTTTTAAAGGCACAGTAAAACATTACTTGGAACCCTAGCCTAACTAACATTTTTATTTCATAGTGTTCTCAATACTTTCATACTGTTCGATAGCTCTAGGAAAATGAGTTTTTCAGTGTTTCACCAAACCTTTTCCCGAAAACGCCAACTCCTTTTGACGGGAAAAATAAATGTAAACAGTGTCACACTCGCTTCTCAGCTGTTTGAACAAGATTTCCCAGTGACAAAATTGTGCTGTTCAGATATTCAGTCTATTGGAATATGTATTCCTATTGTGTGAAGCACATTTCTAAATATTTCCTAGTCTGGAGTCGTAAGTTCTGAGTGCTACACATCAAATTGTCCAGTGATTGAAGCTCATTCATTGTGAATAGCCAACATTACTACACTGTGACCGTAACCCTGTCCCTAACCCTCTAACCCAAACCCTAAACCTAGCCCACATCTGAGCCTGAACCCTACCTAGCCCAAAACCTTATTTCCCAACCCTAACCATGAACAGAGCCCAATTCTCTAACCCTAATACCAGGAACTAATCTCAATGACGTCATCACTCCCAGCTGGTCCCCTGGCCAAATCATTATCACCTGGGATGAATTAAGCCTGCCCACGTGGCCCCTCCCCTTGGTGACATCATCACATCCAGTTTAATGACCTAACCAGGGTTCTTTCAAAATCGCCAACTCATTGTCCCGGAATAATAAATTGTAACCAGTATCCAACTCGGTTCTATGTTCTTTGAACACGATTTCCTTGTCCGGAAACAATGTGTTACAGATATTAAGGCCCTTTATTCACGTATTCCTGTGTTTGAAGCACTTTCTTAGATATTAACCTAGGTTATCATTGTGAATTTCCCGAGTTGGAGTCTCTCTCTTCCAGTGTCTGAAGCTTTTTCATTGTGAATTCTAATTTGGTAAAACAACCTTTTTTACAAATATACCAGCACTTTCAACATTATTACCACTTGACAGTCTATCCTACCTTTCACAGCGCTTTGGATACAAATTCTCAGTATTTCAAAATTCAGTAGAGATGTTCCGGTTCTAAAACGTATTCCAGAAGTTTTTAGAGACACTCTGCCATTACCCTGGTCTGTTGTTTTGAGCAATGAGACTTTTCTTTTAACACGGGTGGCATACCGGCTTTTTAAAGGCACAGTAAAACATTACTTGGAACCCTAGCCTAACTAACATTGTTATTTCATAGTGTTCTCAAAACTTTCATACTCTTCGATAGCTCTAGGAAAATGAGTTTTTCAGTGTTTCACCAAAACCTTTTCCCGAAAACGCCAACTCCTTTTGACGGGAAAAATAAATGTAAACAGTGTCCACACTCGCTTCTCAGCTGTTTGAACAAGATTTCCCAGTGAGAAAATTGTGCTGTTCAGATATTCAGTCTACTGGAATATGTATTCCTATTGTGTGAAGCACATTTCTAAATATTTCCCTAGTCTGGAGTCGTAAGTTCTGAGTGCTACACACCAAATTGTCCAGTGATTGAAGCTCATTCATTGTGAATAGCCAACATCACTACACTGTGACCTAACCCTGTCCCTAACCCTCTAACCCAAACCCTAAACCTAGCCCACACCTGAGCCTGAACCCTACCTAGCCCAAAACCTTATCCTAACCCTAACCATGAACAAGCCCCAATTCTAACCCTAATACCAGAACTAATCTCGATGACGTCATCACTCCCAGCTGGTCCCCTGGCCAAATCCATTATCACCTGGGATCAATTAAGCCTGCCCACGTGGCCCTCCCCTTGGTGACTCATCACATCCGGTTTAATGACCTAACCAGGCTTCTTTCAAAATCGCCAACTCATTGTCCCGGAATAATAAATGTAACCAGTATCCAACTCGGTTCTATGTTCTTTGAACACGATTTCCTTGTCAGGAAACAATGTGTTACGATATTAAGGCCCTTTATTTCACGTATTCCTAGTGTTTGAAGCACTTTCTTAGATATTAACCTAGGTTATCATTGTGAATTTCCCGAGTTGGAGTCTCTCTCTTCCAGTGTCTCAAGCTTTTTCATTGTGAATTCTAATTTGGTAAAACAACCTTTTTTACAAATATACCAGCACTTTCAACATTATTACCACTTGACAGTCTATCCTACCTTTCACAGCGCTTTGGATACAAATTCTCAGTATTTCAAAATTAGTAGAGATGTTTCGGGTTCTAAAAGTATTCCAGGAGTTCTAGAGACACTCTGCCATTCCCCTGGTCTGTTGTTTTGAGCAATGAGACTTTTCATTTTAACACGGTGCTACCGGCTTTTTAAAGGCACAGTAAAACATTACTTGGAACCCTAGCCTAATAACATTTTTTATTTCATAGTGTTTCAATACTTTCATACTTTCGATAGCTCAGGAAAATGAGTTTTCAGTGTTTCACCAAACCTTTTCCCGAAAAACGCCAACTCCTTTTGACGGAAAAATAAATGTAAACAGTGTCACACTCGTTCTTCCAGCTGTTTGAACAAGATTTCCCAGTGACAAAATTGTGCTGTTCAGATATTCAGTCTACTGGAATATGTATTCCTATTGTGTGAAGCACATTTCTAAATATTTCCTAGTTGGGTCTAAGTTCTGAGTGTTACACACAAATTGTCATGATTGAAGCCATTCATTTGAATAAACTAACATTACTACACTGTACCTAACCTCCCTAACCCTTACCCAAACCCTAAACCTAGCCCACCACCTGAGCCTGACCCTACAAACCCAAAACCTTATCCTTACCCTATCCATGAACAAGCCCAATACTCTAACCCTAATACCAGAACTAATCTCGATGACGTCATCACTCCCAGCTGGTCCCCTGCCAAATCATTATCACCTGGGATCAATTAAGCCGCCCCGTGCCCCTCCCCCTTGGTACGTCATCACATCCGGTTAATAGCCTAACCAGCTTCTTCAAAATCGCCAATCATTGTCCCGAATAATAATGTAACCAGTATCCAACTGGTTCTATGTTCTTTGAACACGATTTCCTTTCAGGAAACAATGTGTTACAGATATAAGGCCCTTTATTCACGTATTCCTAGTGTTTGAAGCACTTTCTTAGATATTAACCTAGGTTATCATTGTGAATTTCCCGAGTTGGAGTCTCTCTCTTCCAGTGTCTCAAGCTTTTTCATTGTGAATTCTAATTTGGTAAAAAAAACCTTTTTTTACAAATAAAACCCACATTTTTTAAAACATTATTACCACTTGACAGTTTTATCCTACCTTTCACAGCGCTTTGGATAAAAAATTCTAGTATTTAAAATTCAGTGAGATGTTGGGTTTTTTTTAAAACGTTTTTCCAGGAGTTCTAGAGACACTCTGCCTTTCCCCCTGGTCGTTTTTTTGAGCAATGAGACTTTTCTTTTTAAACACGGGTGGCATACCGGCTTTTTAAAGGAAACAGTAAAACATTACTTGGAACCCTAGCCTAACTAACTTTTTTAAATTCATAGTTTTCCCCAATACTTTCATACTGTTCGATAGTTTCTAGGAAAATGAGTTTTTCAGTGTTTCCACCAAAAACCCTTTTCCCGAAAACGCCAACCCCCTTTTGAGGGGAAAAATAAATGTAAACAGTGTCACCCCTCGCTTCTCAGCTTTTTAAAAAAGATTTCCCAGTGACAAAATTGTGCTGTTCCGATAATTTAGTCTACTGGAATAAGTTTTCCTATTGTGTGAAGCACATTTTTAAAAAATTTCCCTAGTCTGGAGTCGTAAGTTCTGAGTGCTAAAACACCAAATTGTCCAGTGATTGAAACTCATTCATTTGTGAATAGCAACATTAAATACACTGTGACCTTAAAACCCCGTCCCAACCCCCCCTTTAACCCAAACCCCCAAAACCCAGCCCCCAAAACCCGAGCCTGAACCCTACCTAGCCCAAAACCTTATCCTTTAAACCCCAACCATGAACAAGCCCCAAAATTTTCCCAACCCTAATACCAAACTAATCCGATGACGTCCCTCCCCTCCCAGCTGGTCCCCGGCCAAATCATTATCACCCGGGTCAATTAAGCCTGGGCCCCCTTGGGGCCCCCCCCCCTTTGGGGGGCGATCAATCCGGGTTTTTGCCTAACCGGTTTTTTTTTCAAAAAGCCAAATCTTGCCCCAAAAATAAAAAAAAACCCCTATCCCCAATCGGTTTTTTTTCTTTGAACAAATTTCCCTTTTTCAGGGAAAAAAAGTGTTACGAAAATTAAGGCCCCCTTTTTTCACGATTCCAGTGTTTTAAGCCTTTTTTAATATTAACCTAGGTTATCATTGTGAATTTCCCCAGTTTTGGGTCTCCTCTTCCCGTTTTAAGCTTTTTCATTGTGGAATTTTAATTTTAAAAACCCTTTTTTTTCAAAAATTTTCCCCATTTTTAACTTATTACCCCTTTACAATCATCCCAACCCCCTTTTACAGGCTTTTTTTTTCAAATTCTCAGTATTTCAAAATTTTAAAGAATGTTGGGTTTAAAAAATTTTCCCCCGGGGTTTAGAACACCCCTTTCCCTTCCCTGGGGGTTGTTTTTTAAACAAGAGACTTTTATTTTAAAAACGGGGCATTTTGGTTTTTTTAAAAGGGACAGTAAAAAACTTTTGGGGAAACCCCAGCCAAAAAAACATTTTAATTTTATAGGGTTTTTTTTTAAAATTTCATACTTTTATGTCTAGGAAAAAAGAGTTTTTCAGTGTTTCACC
>JAULJE010000088.1:0-56970 GCA_030846915.1 Cnephaeus nilssonii
AATAGAGTAATATGCAAATCATCACTCCGCTACACTCACAAACCACGCCCACCAGCCACGCCCCAGCCACGCCCACCATCCAATCTGAGTGAGTATGCAATTAAACTGAAAACATGGCGGCAGCCCCGCCCCCAGCCCCTCCAGGTCTCTGGGAGTTGGAGAAGTCAGGAGCCAGCGCACCTGAGGCTGGCTGCAGCCATAGAGACCAAGAAGCCGCCTGCCCCATGATGCCAGGCTGCAGCCAGCCTCAGAAGCCTCAGGTCCGCCTGCCCAACGTCCTGGGGAGACGGAGAAACCGGGCCCTGCGCCTGAGGCTGGGTGTGGCCGGGAGACGAAGAAGCTGCCCGCCCCATGATCCCAGGCCTCAGTCAGCCTCAGAAGCCTTAGGTCCGCCTGCCTCACCTCCACCTGTCCCACGTCCTGGGAAGACTGAGAAACCGGGCCCTGCGCCTGAGGCTGGGTGCGGCCGGGAGACGAAGAAGCTGCCCATCCCATGATCCCAGGCTGCAGCCAGCCTCAGAAGCCTCAGGTACGCCCGCCCCATGTCCTGGGGAGACGGAGAAACCGGGCCCAGCATCTGAGGCTGGCTGCAGCCACGGAGACCAAGAAGCTGCCTGCCCCGTGATCTCAGGCCTCAGCCAGCTGGAGAAGCGGTTCACCCCACGTCCTGGGGGAGACAAGAAACCAGGTGCCAGTGCCTGAGGCTGGCTGAAGCCTGGGAGTTGAAGAAGCTGCCTGCCCTGTGATCCCAAGCTGCAACCAGCAGCAGAAACCTCAGGTCCGCCTGCCCCACCTCCTGGGGAAGACTGAGAAACCGGGCCTCAGCGCCTGAGGCTGGCTGCGACCTGGGAGATGAAGAAGCCACCTGCCCTATGATCCCAAGCCACAGCCAGCTGGAGAAGCCGCCCTCCCCACGTCCTGGGGGAGACAAGAAACCGGGTGCCAGTACCTGAGGGTGGATGCGATCTGGGAGACGAAGAAGCCGCTTGCTCTATGATCCCAGGCTACAGCCAGCTGTAGAAGCTGCCCACCCCATGTCCACCCGCCCCACGTCCTGGGGGAGATGGAGAAACCGGGCCCCAGTACCTGAGTCTGGCTGCAGCCGGGAGATGGAGAAGCCGCCCACCCTGCGGTCCTGGGCACCAGTACCTGCGGCTGGCTGTGGCCTGGGAGACAGAGAAGCCGCCCACCCTGCAGTTTAGGTGCCAGCACTTGCAGCTGCAGCACAGACGAAGCCCCCTGTCCATCATCCCCTAAGGCTGCAGCCAGCCTGGGCACCTATGGTTGACCAGAGGGAGGGAAGCCCGGATCCTGGGTGCCTGTGGTCAGCTGGAGGAGGGAATCCTGGGTACCAGGTGTGGGCCGAGACAGAGGTAGTTAGGGGAAATCAAGCCAGCAGGGGAGCAGTTAGGGACAATCAGGCTGATAGGCAGAAGCAGTTAGGGGCAATCAGGCAGGCAGGTGAGCGGTTAGAAGCCAGCAGTTCTGAATTGTGAGAGGGATGTCCAACTGCTGGTTATCCCATGAGGGGTCCCAGATTGGAGAGGGTGCAGGCCAGGCTGAGGGACACACTCCCCGCTGCCCCCCGTGCACGAATTTCGTGCACTGGGCCTCTAGTCCTATATAATAAAGAGCTAATATGCTAATTAGACCGAACAGTCTGGATGACATTCCAGATGAAGCCTGGTCTGCCAGGGCCAGCCGGTGCTGTGAGCAGCTGCGAGAGCCATGCTCCTTGCATGAATTTTGTGCATTGGGTCTCTAGTGTATTTATAATAGTAATGGGCAATATATATTGAGTGCCCACCACATGCCAAGTCATTATGTTAAGCACTTTATTACTCAATTTTATTCTTGCAACTCATCTTTCACATGAAAAGAACAAGCCTTAGTGAACTCAGCTAAGATGCCTGAGGTTCTAATGCAAGTGGCAGTGCCATTCTTCTCACTACAGTTTTTTTAGTTAATTCTCACCAAAGGATAAGTTTCCTCTTTTTTAGAGAGAGTGGGAGGGAGGGAGGAAGACAGAGAGAGAGAAACATCTATGTGAGAAAGAGAGACATTGATTGGCTACCTACTTCGCTTGCTCGGACCAGGGCCAAGGATCTAGCCTGCAACTGAGGTATGTACCCTTGACTGAAATCAAACCCAAGACCCTCCTATCCACAGGCTCCCAACTATTAATGGCGAACAGCTGTATCTTTTTCTCTCACTCAGTGGCTGCTCTAATTTAATTGAAAACATCGAGAATTTTCTTCTGGTCACTTGTATAAAGAATCTTATTAAACTCACGGAAGTCACATGTCCACATACAACCATCATCACTGTGGTCTGGCCAGAGAAATGTGCTGATACCTCCACTCTGGGGCCTTGAACCACACACTCCAGAACCAGCTGGATGTGGAAATTGGCAGCTGTTAGAAAGGAGGAAATGGAAGTCATGTCCACCACAGGCCATTGTCAAATAAAATATTGACTTCTGGTTTCCACTCTGACATATAACAGCTTGGAAGTCCCTACTCATATCCTTACAAGAAGAAAAACGATGAACAATGCAAAAGACAGGAATTCTTTTTAGATCCACCAGATCATTGAAGTCACATGTCTATGAAATTAACCTTTGCTACTGCAAACCACTGAGATTCAGGGCTCTGTTAACACAATACAACCTAGCACTAGCTCTTGTGTGTGTGCGCGCGCAGAAGAAAAGCAGACACCGAGGAAGAAAAAAGCGTTTGGAGGCACGTTTGCTTTGTGGCATTCCTCCTCCTACTTCACAGCTATTCCCCCTCCTGAGCCTGAACATTGCTAAGAAGCACATGCTTCAATAACCCATTGTGCAGGCAGGGGAGAGACAGGCCCTGACAGGTACAGTGACTTATCCAGGATCAAGAAGAGGTAAGTATGAGGGGTTGAGTCTGAGCCCTGGTTTGTCTCCTCATATCTGGGGCCCTGGCTGCAGCCAGACCTTCTAGGGGCTGTGGAGAGGGGTGTGTTGGTGTCACTGTGTGCACTGTTGGTATTCCATGGAGAAGGTGGGTGAGCTGTCAGCAGCCCACAGGACTATCTATAGCTGTTATTAGGTGAGGGGAGGTGGAGGGGGCAATCCCAGGAAGTGAGGTCACTTCCTAATAGAACTTGGAACCCCGTAACCAGGCACCCACTTTCTAACAACAGCCCAACCGCCACTCACTTGGCAAGAGACGGTTGACAGTTCAAGATGTTCTCGTGTTGTGTTCCCAGTTATCGGGGCTCTGGTTCCCGGAGACCCTGCAGTGAGAGTTGTTCCAGACTCTGCAGACGGTTCAACACTCGTGCCCGACATCTCTGGCCGTTTTCAAGAAGATCCCGTCAGGTAAGAGAAGGTGGCCTGGGTCAGACCCATTCACACCAGGCCAGCCTCCTCTGTGGGCCAGCCCTGTGCAGCCCACATGCCTTCCCTTCATGTGGTGGGAGGAGGACCTGAAGGGAGAACCCCAGGACAGGAACAGCCTTTGGGGCAGTGGATCAGGTAGAGGTCCTGCTGTGATCACACCCCAGGGAAGGGCAGGTAGTTGGAGATGGGCTTCCAGAGGGATCCCTTATCTGTGCCAATGGGAGTCCTAACCCTTAGCCTGTAACACCTTTTTTCTCGCCAGTTGAGGTCTCAACAGAACACATTGTGTTTGTGTGTCTGGAGTGGAGGTTCACAGGGGTCACAGAACCAGCAAAACAGGGCTCTGAGGCTTTCCCCTGGTGACTGGGAACTGTCTTTACAGAGCTCCGCACAGGAGAATGGACCGGAGCCGACAGATGGGGTCCTAAACTCCATGCCCCTGCAGGAGGCACAGGTGCCCCATACCTCCTCCAGCGTGCAGCATGGCGGCAAGGTGAGTATAGGTGCCGAGTTGACCCAGACTCCTGAACCCCTGGGAGTCACCAGGACCTGGGTTCCAGAAGGCTCCCTGCTACTCCCCTGAGATCCCTCCTAGTGTCCAGTTTCCAAAGGAATCTGCGTCCCCATCTCCTCCAGGTCAGGAGCTGGGGCCTCCCTGGGCTGCACATTGCACCAGGACAGGGATGGTTTATCACGGCGATCTAGGTCTTCATTGCTGTGGGACCTGGGCCTTATAACCTCTGTTGCCATGACATCGGTGCCACCCTGAACGCACTACATGCCCTAATATCCAGATTCTCCACCCCAGGAAAAGCCTCTGTGTCTCATCTTACATTGGGATGTTTTGTCAGAAACCACACGGGTGGCACTGTTAATAAAGCATGTGCTGTCTTTCCCCTGCTAAGAAAATGATCTAAGATACTAATGTGTTTCATATTCCTCACCTCCAGTTCTACTTTTCCTGCCAAGAACCTTTTCTCTTATCAATGTAAAAAAACATTCAGAGCTGTGAAAAAATTTTGTGTGTTTATTTGAGCCAAAGTGTCGACAATTGCCAGGGAACAAAATCTCAATGGGTTGAGAGAACGCACGGGAGAATGACAATTTTGCACCTTATTTTACACATTACAAGCAAAGTGCAGACTTATGTGGGTTACATGAACTCCATTGGTGGTAGATTAGTGAGAGAGGGGAAAGCAAAGTGTGGAAATTCTGTGATTGGATAAACAGTAAAATGATAGGCACATACTTCTTTTCCATAGGTGGATGTAGGATAGCTTCAAGTCAACAATGAACTCAATAACAACGAAGGGATTTGTGATCTCCGCAGGTCACCTAGTGGTGCCTGTGCATGAGTTGTCCAAAATGAGGAAGATTCCTTTGATAATCCAAAACTATGTTATCATAGATGCCAAAAGGCAGTACATAGACTCTGGTAAGGTAAAGGCAGTACATAGACTCTGGCACCTTCCCTTTGTCCGGGAAGGTGCCAGACTAGGACATGACTACCACCATGAGCTCCTTTGAGTTAGTGTTTTAATTTCAGACCATCCTTTGTAGTTACTTAAGGTGTCTTAGTTTGCAAGGCCTTCACACAGGACTTCCCTGACCTAGTCAGGTTAGCATGTGGCTCCTTTTTTCGACCACACATCCTCCTTTTGTTCACAAATCAATATACATTATGCATTGTGTATCAGTGTTAGTGCTTTGTCTTGCTGAACAATGGATCATTGGGGATGAGGCAAGACCTTAAATAAACTTAAATGGCATTCAAGGTGAAATTTTTATTATTATTCAAAATAAAAGGCAGGTGAATGGGAGGACATGAGATCCTATATGTACTTGTTACAAAATATTCTGGATCAATTTTAAATTTTGAGCTACCATGAGCAGAGTCCTTTTGCTGCTTGTTTTAAGTTTTGGTTTTATGCATCTAGTATAACATTTACAACCAGGAACAAAAGCAACAGCCTTAAAGCAGTAACAATGTTTAGGAATAGAAAATGTCTAGTGCTAGACTGAGGGGAATAAGCATCCCAGCCAACCAAAAACCCTTTGCATGTATTATCATAATTGTTCATTACACTAAGTATAGGTGTTCCTCCTTCATCCACTGTCCCTTTTACTTATGATATGTTTGGCCAGATGAATTAAGACTCTCTATTCTTTCGTTATCATAATTAATCAAATGAACGTCATTGTCTAGTAGGTGGGAAAAATTAGCAGGTATCCAAATTAAACTTTTCATGTGTAATAAGGGAGAGGCCTGGGGAGACAGATATTGTTTCCATTAGGAAACCATAGGAGGGTAATAACAATATAAAATTCAGTTGATGTACATTCAATCAATAACATGTAGGAGATAGAAGAACAAGGTTTGAGCCGCAGAAATTTGTGAGCATTCAGGCCTTGTTGACTTCTTGGGCTAGCTGTCAGCCCCCATGGCCAGTGGTTCCTCATCCTTGAAAAGTCTTCAATCTCCATGGTGGATGGAGGCCAGTGTCAGAGACAGATGTCCATTTGTGGCTAGGCCTCTGATAAGGTAATGTCCCTTTTAACATGTTGGAGAGAGCCTTTAATTCATTTATTTATCATTAAATAAAAATCTCCTGGTTGTAAGTTTTGGTCTTTAAAGTCTTTTTCTCTTGGGAGTACTGTGAAATGAATGTCACAAATTTATCAGGCCTATAACCTTCTTAGAGAGTCATTGATAGTAATGTAGAAGGTCTTCTTTTAGTTTCCCTTATATTTGGAAAACAAAAAGATTTAAAAATCAGCAGTATTTTAAACAGAGTCATAACAACAATAATCATCTTCACTTCATTAAGTTCCATACCCATTTTTTTTTGTTTATCCTGATTATTTGCGAGTATTTTCATGAATTCAGTTATTCCTTAGAATTCTATACTTCTTCATTCAGTTCAAAGATGTGACCTGCTTAGAAACCTGTAATTTAGAGTAAGTCAGAGTCCTTTTCATGGATTTTTCTAAAGATGTAACATATTTGAAAATTCATTAGACTAAAACAATAACTATCTATGAATGACAAAACAAAGTGTCATGGTTACAGTTTTGATTGTCATGCAATAGATAAAAAAACTTTGCTTTTTTGTAAACTATAACATATAGAGACATAAGAGCAAGCCAAGTGTTACAGGCATTTCTGCCCGTGTCTGGGCTGTTTGGGACCATTCTGAGTAGGATGGGTACCCTGTGAAGCCATCTCCCAGGCTCTCCAGGAAGATAATAATGAAGAAAAGCTGATTAGCAAACATTTGGTCAGTCTCGAGCTTAGTTTCCTCCTGGAAGGTTCCTTTAAAATCTCTAATTTCCCTTTTGGTTCAGTATCTCGTTCACTTATTCTAAATATATAACTATTCTGGAAAAAGCATATATAAGCCTCACTGATTCATTAAAAATACAAAACCTCCACTCGTTTAACAGGTGAATTGGGGAAGATTTGATAAGCAATCCATATATATAGATATTCCCATAACATTGCCTAGTTGGAAGGAAACAGGTTTTGATTAAAAAACAGACATTGGTAGGGAAGCTTTATTCCAATGGTGAAAGCAATTAATTGGGCTCGGTTAAGAACAAATAAAGCAGCCTTCGTATATGCTGGGTACTTAATGGCTTCTCCCCTCCCCCTTGTTAAAAAATAGATTTTTATTGATTTCAGAGAGGAAGGGAGAGGGAGAGAGAGATAGAAACATCAATGATGAGAGAGAATCATCCATTGGCTGACTCTTGCACGCCCCCTACTGGGGATAGAGCCCACAACCTGGGCATGTGCCCTTGAAAAGAATCAAACCTGGGACCCTTCAGTCCACAGGCCAATACTCTATCTCCTGAGCCAAACTGGCTAGAGCAGTGGCTTTCCTTTTAATGATAATTTAAAATTCTCCCAAAGTATCAGTGAGAAGGTGAAACACACTTGGAGCAACCCTATGCTTGTTTGTATTTGTTTACTTTTTCTAAATCCTATTTCAGTTTCCTATCATCCTTAAAGAGGGCAGACTTCTCTATAGGAGTTATCTTACAACCTTATTTAGTAATTCTGTTGCTGTGCTCCCAGAAATCAGGAGTATATTAATTGGAATATGTTAGAATAGCCAGGAGTACATGTTGTAACAGTTAAATTTCTTCGTGAACCAACAGGGCCATAGAGAAAATCGGGAACAATTTCTGGTTCCTACCTGGCTGAGCGTAGCTTTTGTCCAAAGGGAGCTGTTGGAATCTTATTCTCATTTTTCCTTAAGTCAGTAGGGAGTGGTAGTGGAGGAGACAGAATGGGAATGCAGAAGGGAAGGGAAGGAACATGTCTAAACAAGGAAGCTCAGAGAGCAAAAGATGTAGTGGACATACTGTAGATGGGGGAAAATGGGGTGTTAGCATTTATTAGGTTCAGGAGAGTTCAGAGATAAACTCTGAAATTTCTTTTTTTAAAATAAATCTTTATTGTTAAGATTATTACAGTTGCTCCCCCCCCCCGCATAACTCCCTTCCACTCAGTTCCCACCCCACCCCATGCGCTTACCCCCTCCATTGTCCTCATGCATAGGTGTAAGCTTTTTGTCCAATCTCTTCTCGCACCACCCACACCTCCGTTCCCCTTGAGAATTGTCAGTCCACTCTTTTTTTTTTTTTTTTAAGTTGCAAGGTATTTTTTATTGTAAAGAAAAGTCAAGAGGCTGACAATGCAAATGTAATCACAGAACACTTCCCTGAGTTCCTGGCTCTGCTAGGCTCTAGGTACCAGTAAGTCTCCATTAGCACTTCTCGGGTTTCATGGTCCTTTTTAGATATGTTGATTATATGATATATTGCTTAGACACAAAAGTCCATCTGATATTAAAACAAACAAAATTACTGTGCCTTTCTTTCACATTTCCTATAGGGAGATCTACATATCTCAATGCTTTCACAATTTAACAGTAAAATGCGTGCCTTAACCAAACCAAAGAATCCTCCACACAAGTTACTGAGTCAAATCTCTCATAACATATACTATATACCCAGATTTAAAGGTTTAAAAACAAAAGAATTTAGGATTTAAAACAATTTTTAGACTGATTTTTCGTATTTGAAAGACTAGTTATTTGCAGCGTACAAATGGAGAGAGTAGTGCCAAATGCATCAAGTTTTATATGATAAATATACTTTCAACCTAATGGCTGCCTCAAAGCAGAGTGAAAAATTACCACTTCTCAAAAGCAATCTAGACTGACTCGGTAAAGTTCACAATTTAGAAAATCAATTGCTACTCTAGTTCCATACATGGCAAAATGATTTCAGAAACAGATTAAACATACAATTGTCTTACAAAAATAGAAATATTGTTTGGGACTTTACAAAACTTTATAAAATATAATGCTATGTAAATTCAAGATAGTTTCACACTGAAATAGACAATACTTCCCTAGAAGTCTACTCAAACCTGGTCTGTCTTGACCATTCTTACATATTATTTCTTCCAAATCTTAGCTTAAGTAGATCTGTGCTCTATGACAGGATTTTAACTCATCACAAGAAATTATAAGATTTTTCATTCTAGAAATAATGTTAAAGCAAATGAATTTATACCTACAAATGTCTTACTAAAAACAGAAAGTAATGCAACATGACAATTCTATATTGGATAAAATTCAAACCAAATTCCTAAAAAAGACCTCCTATTAACTTAAATTTTTTGACAATTATAATTTGGTACCTATAAAACAAAAACATAATCATAACTATTTTATGGAAAAATACTTATTCATATACAATGAAGAACCTCTAAATTTAGTTATTTGTAGCTGTCAGATGACAAGTATTTTCTAATTATACCCTTTCATAAACACACATTTTATCGATTCAAAGAGCACCAGTGTATTTTTAAAGCAAATAAAAAGTGAGAAAGTAGAAGTTTATTTCATGTAACAGTGCTATTATGATAAGGCACCACTTGGTATATAAAAAAGGCAAAGTATTTCTAAATCATGTACTTTTGTGACTGGTGTCTTAACCATTAGATAGAATGGTTAGAAAAAAAGCTTATATTACTAACTAACCAAATTATACTCCTTTTTCCATCATTCTTTGCTTTTAGTTTTTCCTCATAACAGAACATAGAATAAACAATGTAGTACATGATCTGTTATATAAACACCTTTTCCCAATCTTCCAAGAAAATAATCTAAAATTAAACAATAAGAAGCCAAAACTTTATCTGCTATATTTGCAATAGGCTATCCCTGTAGGAGAGTGGGGAGTTGGGTGCTGTAGGGGAGTGTGGTAGTGGTGGGGATGAGGTAATGACAACAGGACCTATTTTCTGTAGAATATATTGAGGCATATGGGTTAAAAGTTTATCAGGCAAATGCATGACTGGAGCAAAATTGAGAGTTCAGAATTTTACATTCTCCGCAAAGCTGATTTCTCAGATAGTCACACCCAATTAAATATTTCAAATTATGTCTTTAGTCACTGCTGTCATCGTCATCATCAGATACATCATTTAAAGGAGACCTTTTTTTAAAATTTTCTTTTTATTTCTTATTGATTAAGGTGTCACATATTTGTCCTCATCCCCCCATTCCCATCCCCGACCCCTCCCCATGGATGCCCCCACCCCCTGTTGTCCTTAACCATTGGTTAGGCTCGTATGCATGCACACAAGTCCTTTGGTTGATCTCTCCCCACTACCCCACCCTCCCCTACCCTCCCTCTGAGGCCCGTTAGTCCGATCGATGCCTCCTTGTTTCTGGGTCTGTTCTTGTTCATCATTTCCCCTCGATGAGTGAGATCATGTGTTACTAGAAATATACTTATACCAGGGCGCGTGGCCTCACCCGGACCCAGGTGTGCGTGGCCTCACCCCGTCCCGGGATCCAGCCTCACCCGGACCCAGGGGCGCGTGGCATCACCTGGACCCAGGGGCGCGGCCTCACCCAGACCAGGGACCCAGCGAGGGTTCGTCTTCTTGATCCCAATTCCTGTTGGTCAATTCCCTCTCAGCAAGTCCTTCGGCCATTTTCTCAAAGATCCGGGGCGGCTGCCGCGGAACTCGCTGGGCGGCGGGTTGGGAGAAGCTCCGGTGCGCACGGTGCGTGGCGGCGGGCTGGTCTAAGGTCGCTGCAGTGGTACTCGGATCTGCAGCGGCGACCAGTCGCCGGGCAAGCGCACCTGGATCCGGGACCCAGCGGGGCCTCGTCTTCCCGATCCCAACTCCCATCGTTCAATTCCTTCTCAGCAATTCCTCTGGCCATAGTTCTGTATGGTGTCTGCTCTGTTTTCCAGTTGTAGTTTCAAAATTGTTGTGGTAGGCAGCAATCAGGCGTCTGCCCTATGCCGCCATCTTGGTCCACCAGAAGATTCTTAAGTAACCTTATAAATGTGGTTCTGAACACTGTGTCTTCCCTTAGTTTACTTTCCTTCATCCCTTCTATTCGTGACCTGCTTCGGTGTCTCCACATTTTGGCTGCCTCCCTATGTTGATGGAGTGGCTTTGTGTGGTCAGTGACCTACAGGGGCCGGTAGCTCAGCTTCCCCAATCTGCCTAGGTGGTCGCTCTTGGTAACCCCTTTGTGGGCTGAGTGCAAAGTCTTGGTGTTGTTAAGCCTTGATTGCTGTTGGTACACTGGGAGGATTTGACCTCCAGTCCAATTGGCTGTGAGGACCAGCTATGTCTACGCCGGGAGACAGCCTTATTCAACTAGACTTGCAAAATTGTAAAAGCCTCTGTGCTCAGCTTGGATGGGGTGGAGTTTCAGGGTGGAGCCTACAGCCTTGGCTTCCCGTCAGCCCCGCCCTATGAGGTTCCTGGGTCTCAGTGTCCCTCTGTACTCCCTGCAAACACCTCTGAGAGAAAAGCGCCCTGGAGTTTCGCCCACTGCCAAACAGTCTAGTCTCTCCCCCAATGAATCTGGATTCCCAGATTCTCACCTGGAACTGGGTTTCATTGTAGTCGGAACTGGGGCTCAGCGCAGTCTGGCGCTTTTGTCTCCTTCCCACCAGGACAATTCAGCGGCACAGTCAACAGACCATCCTCTGTGCGCATTCCTGTGCGCATCTCCGGTGCTCTGCCTTTTGCCTCTCCTCTGCGTTTCCACCTTACAGCCCAGATTCCCCCAGTATGAGCCTGGCTTCCCAGGGTCTCGCCCGGAACTGGGGTTCAGTGCAGTCGGAGCTGGGGTTCAACCCAATCTGGAGCTTTTATCTCCTTCCCGCTAGAGAATGCCAGCCAGGCACTCAGCCGCCCCGTCCTCTCTGGCTCCATCCTCCCGCACGCGCGTGTGCTCGTATCTCCACCCGTGTCTCCATACCTCAGGCTTTTACGGCTCCTCTGATTTTCCTTGTGGTTTTCTCTTTCTTTCTAGTTGTGGGCATTTCAGTCAGCCAGCTTTCCTGTGGTTCTGGATAATGTCCGTTTTGACTTTTAGTTGTATTTTTGAAATTGTTGTGCCAGGCTGTAGGTTAGGTGTTTACCCTATGCCACCATCTTGGTTTCTCCTAAAGGAGACTTTAATGACTGACTGTAAGAGTCTGATCTAGTAGGCTGGCATGAGGCCATGTACCCAGTAGAAAGCAGGTCGTAGCAGAAGTCACATATCCGCACAGGCTTAGAGGACTGGCTAGGAAGAAGAAATCTCTTTTCAGAGCAGGGTTCACAGAAAATAAAACCGCATTTCCGGCAATGGTGACGACGATTAACAGGTGTAAATTTTGCTTTCTGACAACACATACAGTTGCCTCAGTGTCAGGAACCCAGACAGCAGCATGTTCATTGCTGGGTGTCTTCCCACTTTTGGAGAGTAAATCAGTAACACATTTATTTATATGATTCATCCATTTCATTTTCTCAGTGGCAGTGGCAGCATAAACTGCAAATGATTTAGTTGGTGTCTTGATAAGCCATCCATTCCTCAAGTCTCCCTCATCTTTGATGGAATCAATAGTGACATTTTCCAGGGGAATAATATGCTGTTTGTTATATTTTTTCTTCTGGTTGACAATATTGCCATATACAAGAATATCATTCAATAAGAAAAACTGCCTGGCTTTGGGCTTTTTTCTGCACAACTTAGTCAATACTCCTTCTCCAATAAGAACCCGTCCGGGTATAGTTAAGGGTTGACCAGCTTCTCCAAAACAGTTTTCTACTATATTTATAGGCCTAGTATTTGCTTCACTGTTTGCCAAAGATCTACCATCTTTTGCTAATAGCCCTGGTGGGCGCGGGCAGCGGCGGCAGCCAAGCTCTGACTCCTCCTCGTCCGAGGTCCTGTCGCAGACTCTGCCCACTCCCTGCCTGGGCCTCCCAGGGTGCAAGCCAGGAGGCCCAGGAAGCCCGCACGATCCATACCCTGCGGGTCATCAGGTGACAGGCTTTGCCGCTCTCAGGTGACTCTCCCGCCCTCCAGGCAAACCCCACTACGGCCACCTGGGCTGCCTCTCCTCTGTGCCTGCAGGGGCATGCCACCGCCCACCAGTCCACTCTTTGTCTATGCCCCTGATTCTATTACATTCACCAGTTTATTCTGTTCTTCAGATTTTTTATTTACTTGATTTTTAGATTCACTTGTTGATATGTATTTGTTGTCCATAATTTTTATATTTATCTTTTTCTTTCTCTTCTTAGAGAATACCCTTCAGCATTTCATATAATACTGGTTTGGTGGTGATGAACTCCTTTAGTTTTTTCTTGTCTGTGAAGCTCTTTTTTTTTTTAAATAAATTTTTATTGTTCAGATTATTACAGGTGTTCCTCTTCCACCCCTCCCCCCATAGCTCCCCTCCACCTGATTCCGCACCCCACCCCATGCGCTTACCCCCGCCACTGTCTTCATCCATAGGTGTAAGATTTTTGTTCAATCTCTTCCTGCACCCCTCAGACCCCATTCCCCCTGAGAATTGTCTGTCGCCTCCCTTTTTATGTCCCTGATTCTATTATATTCACCAGTCCATTCTGTTCTTCAAATTTTTTTATTCACTTGATTTTTAGATTCCCTTGTTGGTAGGTATGTATTTGATGTCTTTTTGTTGTTCATAATTTTTACTTTTACCTTTTTTTTCTTCTTCCTCTTCTTAAAGAATACCCTTCAGCATTTCATGTAATCCTGGTTTGGTGGTGATGAACTCCTTTAGCTTTTTCTTGTCTGTGAAGCTCTTCGTCTGACCTTCAATTCTGAATGATAGCTTTGCTGGGTAGAGTAATCTTGGTTGTAGGTTCTTGGTGTTCATCACTTTGAATATTTCTGCCACTCCCGTCTGGCCTGCATAGTTTCTGTTGAGAAATCAGCTGACAGTCGTATGGGTACTCCCTTGTAAGTAAGTAACTGTTTTTGTCTTGCTGCTTTCAAGATTCTCTCTTTGTCTTTTACCCTTGGCATTTGAATTATGATGTGTCTTGGTGTGGTCCTCTTTGGATTCCCTTGTTTGGGGTTCTATGCACTTCCTGGACTTGTAAGTCTATTTCTTTCACCAGGTGGGGGAAGTTTTCTGTCATTATTTCTTCAAATAGGTTTTCAGTATCTTGCTCTCTCTCTTTTTCTGGCACCCCAAAATTCGGATGTTGGTACGCTTAAAGCCGTCCCAGAGCCTCCTTACGCTATCCTCACACTTTTGGATTCTTCTTACTTTCCGCCTCTCTGGTTGGGTGTTTTTTTCTTTCTCATATTCCAGATCTTTGGTTTGCCTCTTGGGGTACTGTGAACTACAGTTGAGTTTCTGTATATTCTTTATTTCAGACAGTGTATGCATAATTTCTGACTGGTCCTTTTCCATTTTTTTTTTGGTATTCTCATTAAGGTCCTTGAAGGTCTCTTCAAGTTTATCAGCGGTTTTTAGAAGATTCTTGAGTAACCTTATAAATGTGGTTCTAAACACTGTGTCGTCCATTAGTTTACTTTCCTCCATATTTTCTATTCATGACCTGCTTCGGTGTCTCCACATTTTGGCTGCCTCCCTATGTTGATGGACTGGCTTTGTGTGGTCAGGACCTTAGGGCCGGTAGCTCGCTTCCCCAATCTGCCTAGGTGGCGCTCTGGTACCCCCCCCTTTGTGGGCTGATGAAAGTCTGGGGTGTTGTTGCCTTGATTGCGTGGTACCTAGGGAGGTTTGACCTCCAGTCCAATGGCGTGAGGACCACTGTGTTTACGCCGGGAGCAGCCCTTATTCAACTAGATTGGGGAAAATTGTAAAGCCTCTGTGCTCACTTGGATGGGGCGGAGTTTCAGGGTGGAGCCCCAGCCGGCATCCGCAGCCCCGCCCTAGAGGTTCCTGGGTCCATGCCCCAGCGTCCCCTGTACTCCGCAAGCACCTTGAGAAAAAGGGGCGCCCGGGTTTCACCCCGTGCCAACAGTCCGCTCCTCCCCCAATGGTCTTGATTCCCAATTCCCCCCGGGGAATTGGGTTTCAGTGCAGGGAACGGGGGCTCAGCCTCCAGAGCTTTTGTCTCCTTCCCGCTAAGGCAATTCGTGGCACAGTCAACAGTCCGTCCCGGGCATTCACGGTGCACCTCTGGAGCCCCGCCTTTTACCGCCCCCTATTTCCGCTTACAGCCCAACCCCCGTATGAGCCGGTTCCCAGGGGTCTTGCCCGGAACTGGGGTTCATCAGTCGGATTGGGGTTCAGCACAATCTGCAGTTTTACTCCTTCCCCTAGAAAAGCCCAGGAACCCTCACCCCGCCCCGTCCTCTCCGGCTCCGTCCCCCCACCCCCGCCGCCTTTTCTCCACCCGGCTCCATACCTCAGGCTTTTATGGCTCTCTGATTTTCCTTGGGGGTTTTCCCTTTCCTTCAGTTGTGGTCTTTCATATCCGCTTTCCGGGTTTGTTGTGGTCCGGGGACTTTTATTTTTTTGAAATTTTTTGTGCGAGACTGCAGATTAGGTGTTTCCTATGCCGCCTGTTGGTTTCTCCCCTCGTGAACTTTTACTAACCAATTCGAATGATAGCTTTGCTGGGAATAATCTGCTGGTAGGTTCTTGTATTCTCACTTTGAATATTTTTGCCCCTTTTTGCCTGCAAATTTTGTTGAAAATCAGCTGAAAGTCATATGGGTACTTTAAAGGCAACAACGTTTTTCCTTGCTGCTTTTTGTCCTCTTTGTCTTTTGCCTTGGTATTTTAAAGATGGTCTTATGGGCCTCTTTAGATTCCCTTGTTGGGGCCTGCATTCCTGTTGAATCTTTTCTTTCCTGGTCCTTACGGATTAAGGTTGTAATTCAGAGGTTTCCTCTGACCACTGAGCATGGCTTGTGGATCCTCCGGGGTACAAGGTCGCATTTCTGGGCCGACCAGCAGGAGCTACAAATACTGCAATTCCTCCTCTTTGTTGGGTTTGGATAGCCCAAAAGGCCCACTATGACGCAAGGCCTCTGATGGCCAAATTGGGGCCTTCTTTTGGAATCTCTGCCCAGCTGCAGTTTATTTTAGGCAAAAGACAGGCCTTTATATGCAAAAGTGATCAACACTTGGATGGGGTTGTAAATTGGGGGGGCGGGGCCGAGAACACCAGACAAGCAAACAGCAATGGGGCCCGAACAGAAAATCCCATTCTCGGGTTCAACCAACCCTCCACACCCCCCCTGGTGCAATGAACAATGAACCGGGAGCACCTTTAAGTAAGCCTCCTTGATTCCTGGTCCTGAGCCAGAAAGCCTTTCACCCTGTATGTGCATGGGTCCCCGATCTCGCCCGGAGGTTTCAAGCAAGCGTAGTTTTTTTCTTAGATTAAAGAGCCCTCCAGGTGACAGAACCCCAAGCCTCCACACCCTATGTCTCAGTGTGCTTTCTTCACCTCCAGTTGTGAACTTCCACTCAGCACTTTCCCATGGTTCGCGTGGTAGTTTTTCTGCCATTTTTTGTGGTTTTGATGTGTTGGAGGCAGCAAGTAAGGGATTACCTGCCGCCTCTAATTTCTTATTAATTTTTTTTAAAGGAGATATTGGGCTCCTCCTTAGAGTTTTCTAATTTTCCAAAACCAAGATATTGTCCTATTATTCAATCAGGAATTTCAGGTCGGAATTTTTCGTGTTTTTTTTTTTCCCCCCGGGAAATATTAATTAGGCATGCAAAGACAACTATATATTGGTACTTTATAGTTGTATTTTCTAGATAAGTTTTCCCTTTCTGAAGGCACTTGCAAGTCAAGGTCCCTATCATGATATTAAGGAGGGTGAGCTGGGAGTTCCAGCTGGGGGCAAAACTTCCCATTTAACCAAAGGAGTGTTTGCTGCTGTTTTTTAATGGTTTGGTGTTGCAGGTTCAGCATATTTCTAGGGTGTAGTAGGGGGTTTTAAGTGGTTGCTTTATAGTTAGCTACACAGGCTCACTCCTTAATCTATTCAACCTCTATTGCCTCGGTTTCCTCCCTGCGGGAAAACAAAGGAAGGGGACCGAGCAGGTGGACCAAACCTATTGGGGCTCCCCCTGAAGAGCCAGGTAGTTTTAGTTTTCAGTTGTGTGGGAATTTCCCCTGGGGCTCCTCATGTGGTGAGGATGCCTCGACACTGCAAATACCTCATTGCCTAAAAACACCTAATTCGTGCAGCAAGGGAATGTGCCGCTTCAAGATCTTCTGAGCTGAAGAAGAATGTTCCATTTATACAGAAAAAGGTTTTCTCCCCACACTTCAAAAGGCAATTCCAATAGAAAACCAAACCAGGCCCTTTTTTTTTGTCTCCCTAGCCGGATGGTAAACCATTAACCTAATCCCCAAGAGAAAAAAATACGCCTCAAATAAAGTCACAGCCAAGCAAGGGAAGGTCCTGGGTTCAATAGACAATTCACACAAGTTCACCCGAGGGCAGGGAACTGGTGGGGTCAAGGGCCCCTTTGCTGATCCAACCCAGGTGAGGTGTGCAAGTGGGCAGGCGGCTTTTCAGTTGCTGTATTGTGCCAAGAAATGCAATGCAAGAAGCAATAAAAAATTGAACAATTGCTAGATTTTACTAGCCAAACTGCAATTGCCTTTAAGCAAAATTTCAATGGATGAAATAAGCTTGGAGAATGGCACTTTCACCTTATTTAGAATTACATCAAAAGTGGAGGTATGGGGTTGCATAAAACCCTTGTTGACAGATTCAAAAAAGTAAAAATGATAGACACATACTCTTTCCGATAGGTAATATAGAACAAACCAATAATGAACTCAATAACAAGATGGGATTTGTGGTCTCCGCAGAGCCAAATTCCAAACAAGGAAAATTCCTTTGAATTCAAAGCTATGTTCTTTAGATTCCAAAAGAAAATTTTGGCGGTTCGGGAAGGAAAGATTGATCTTTTTTTAGAGAAGATTCCACCTAGGACAGGGACAACCCACTAAAACTGCTTTATTAAAATGTTTTAACTTTTAGGACTTCTTTGGACAACTTTAGGGTCGAATTAAAAGACCCCCCCGGCCTTCCCTGACCTAACACATTTAACGAGTGGCCCTTTTTGTCTCCCACTCGACACTTATCCCCACCTTTGGTCACCAATCTTGCCCTTCTCTGTCCCACCACAGGAGGACAAACCACACCGGTAGGAAAAGGGACCAGAAAGGTGCCAGCACTCAGTTCTCACGAATCTGGGCCTGGCCCACATCCACGGCTCAAAACACAGGTACCCCAGAACTGTTCGCCACCTGGGGGGGATACTCCAGTCCCACCTGCGTGCCCAGGGGTGCAGTCTCATTTAAAGAAGTAGGACTTCAAGAACTGGCAAAGGACCTCAACTTTGGGTGATTTCCCGAAGTTGCGGGCAAGGGACCTTAGTCCCAAGAGATTGTGCTGCCCCACAGTAGACCGGCAGCCCAAAACTTGCGCGACCTTCTCCCGGCATCCCCACCCTAAAGGGGAGAAGGCAACAAACTACGTCATGCGGAGCAGAGGAAGCTCAATAAGAACGGGCTGTCCGGGTACAAACACTGGCCACGGGCCCATCCCATGGCTAGGTCATGCAGCGAAACCCCAAGTGTGGCCAGATGCTGAGCCTCTACGCATGTCAAGGATTCCCCACCAAGTGGCCCGAAATCTGGATCTCCCCCTTTGGGGCATCGCCCATCGAACCGTGGACGGTGTCAGGCAGCCAGCCCAAGGCCAAGTGTGCGGTAACTACCCGAGGGGGGAATTCTTTTCTAAAGCGGGAAGCCGGCTGCAGTAAAAGAACAGACGGCCTGCCAAGGATGACTTGAGAAGGAGAACCAAAGAACAGCGGCGTCAATACAGGAAACTTGAAGCGAAAAGTCCTGGCGCTGTTTCACAGGCCCAAAAGTGCAAAAGGGGGGCCGTCGGTCTAATGATGGGGAACCCCGGAAAATGACCCAACATGGAGGATGATGAGAGGCCTCATCCCCAGGCCCAAGCTCAGGCCATACTTCGAAGCCGTCAGTCTCCACTCGCAGACGGTATGTGGGGCCCCATGCAGGACCGAAAGGAACCTGATCGGCCCACAGCCGGAAAGGAGGGCCCTGGGGGGCAAGCACCAAGTGCACGAAAATGCATTTGTGGCCGCAGCACCCCACCAGCAAGGTGGAAAGATCTGGATGACCTGCCGTCACCTCCCATCGACCACGAGGACGCCCAGGCAATCCATCCCAAGCTGAGTCCTCGGTATCTACTTGATGCAAGTTGAGGATTCTTCTCACAGCGGGGCCAGCTCCAATGACGCCCAAAGGCAGGACCAGGAGGGATGACTTCAATGAGGAAATCGGATTCAAAGAGGCCATACCGGGCAACAGACCTACCAGAGAAATCCTTTATGGCTGCCAAAGTCCAATTCGGGAAAGGGCCTGGACCCAGCAGGACCCTGGCAGCATGTCCGGAGGTGGGAAGACCTGAACCCCTTAGACAGCGGAGAAACCCCCGTGACAGTGCCCCCCACATTGGGAGAGACACGCCTCAGCCCCCCAACCAAGTGGCCATACTTCGAAGGCCGTCTTGGTCCCAGACAAAGGACAATCACAGCGCCTCCACCCCAATCCCAAAATGAGCCTGCATGGAGGCCTGTCAGGACTCCACTTGCAGATGGAGTGTGGGGCGTCCACAGCACCAGGAACCGAAAGGAGCCTTTATCTGGCCCACCTGCCTGGGAAGGACTGTGCCCCGGGGAGGCAAGCAGCCAAGCCACAGTGACTCCAAATTTTTGGGCCTACAGCACACCCCCATAAGGTGGACAAGTCCAGAGGCCCCCCCTCCAGCCAGCAAGCTCATGAGGCCATGCCAGGCAGGCCCACCACGGCCCTGACCTCGCCTAACGACCTGCCGGCCCGTCTGAGAGTTCTTCTTTCACAGGCCCAGCTGCAGTGCCGCCACAGGCAATCCCAGGAAATAAGTTTGAGGAAGGGAACCTGAAGTAAGAAGAAGGTTCATGACCTGGCAAAGGAATTACCCCAGAAAGCTGGGGCATTATTTCAAGGCCAAAGTGTCGGGGGGAGGTCATGTCCTGAACAGGCCCGGTGAGGCATGTCCCCAAAGTGGAGAAGGCCCGGTCCGCGCGGATGACTTGGGTGGAAGTTCCAGCGAGAGTACCTGCCCGAAAGAACAGCGCCCCACACCCAAAGCCCAAGCTAGGCGAACTTTGACAGCATTCAAGTCTTATGCTCTGACTCAAAGGCTCACAAATTCGCCCCCCAAAGCACTGAGGACAGTCGGAAGGCAGTCCTCGCCGGGGTTGGTTCACCGGGAAGCTGCCTCCAAGTGCGCTTCCCAAATCTCTAGGCATCCCCTCCACAGGTCCAAGAGGAAGCAGGCTGGCCACCGAGGCTGTAACACATCCCAATGAGGGTTCAACAGATGGGACAACGAGGACCCAGAACCACAGAGCCAGCGGCAGACCTAGGAATGGGTGACCAATAAACACATCCTCATTTCCCACGACAAGCGCCTGAAACATCATGCTGCCAAACCTCAGAGGCAGGGCCAGTTACTTTCGGACACCTCAGGGGCACACCCCCCCAGGGGCACTTGCCACAGTGACTCCAGGGGCCCACACACATCCCTGGATTGCAGAGATAATGCACGGCACTTCCCGGCCCTGCACCTGTGAAGATCGCGGTGGCAGGACACAGCCCACTTCAGCGCGTGCGGGGGTCTTCGTGGAGCGCTGTCCCACCACCCCCCAATGGCTGGACTACATGCGCTCCTGGTCATCCCGCGGGCCCACCCCTTGGCCAGCTAACCTGGGCCCAGGATTGCCGCTACGACAATTTTCTTCCAGGACCTGTACTGGTGGGACCTGTCAACAACCTGGTCCGAACACCTTGCAGGACACACAGGATTGGTCAAATCACAAGATGTCGGGGGGCCAATTGTGCTACCTGCTGCCCATCCGCAGAGGCCATGCTGTGTTAAGAACAGCGCCCGACGAAATCCTCCAAGAAGCTATCCCTTTGGGGGGCAGTGTGGTTGGAGGTGGAACCTCTTCACCATGTCAGGAGACTCGATGATCCCCCCCCCTCCAATCCCTCTTCCCCCCCCAAGAGTTGGGGCCTGTCCTCCCCCACCAAGTGTCCTCAAGTGGCTGGCCGGTGGGGGACAGCAGCCCCCAATAGACAAGAAAGATGCGGAAAGAAAACCTGCCTACCACCAAGAACACACCAAGTGCTTCTTCCATCTGTCCAGGCACAGGCGCCCAGCAGTGATGAGCCACAGCAACACCTGCCATGTCCATGACAGTGGTCACCAAGGAGAAGAAAAAAGGCGCCCTGAAATCCAAGGAGAGGATGTTGAGCCAAAAGCCAGGCATCAAGGGCCATCGCCTGGTTTCAAGGCCAAGACCAGCAGAACAGGCGCCCTCACCATTGATATTCATGGAAGACGTGAATTCCTCCAGCTGGCCCAGTGGTCGCCACTCAAGCATTCCCCATCTGATCTTTCGGAACTCCCTTCCACCTTCTAGCCCTCCCTTTCCCCGCCCCCCCCACCCTGCCTTGGCCAACCCAGAAGAACCCAGCGCTTTTCGTAACATTCATTTTCTACCTTCCAGACCTGGAAACCAAAGAAACTGTTTTTTGGGTTCGAATCACTCACAGCCGGAAATTAAGGGGGCCCCCCTGGGAGCCCTCACTGGAGGGCAGTGTTACGGAGAATTAGGGCGTGGGTTTTTGGCCTCGGATGCCCCAAAATCCCAAAAAAAAAGCTTTGGCCTTAAAGACCTGCCCTTCCTGCAAGCCAGGATCTGTTTTCCCGGGAGCCAGCTCCAGCCGTATCCACCTCAGAGCGGGTGGCAAGAGGTCAAGGGCTGGCCTTGATTGCGGGCATTGAGCCTTACCCGTGGGCAGTCAGCACAACCTTAGGATCCAGCTGCCCAGCCCCAACACCCCACACCACAACTGGGGGGTTCCCAATGAATTTCACCTCACAAGGAGAAAAAAGACCGATGGTGCCATCGCCCTGGCACACGGCTAAAAAGTGGGCCGAATTCCGGCGTGAACCCTCTTCGTTCCGTCTGTACTCAGAACATGCACCACCCAACCGGGGACCAATTTCTTACCAGGTGAGCCCCTCCCGCTTCAACACATGGTCACCAGGCCACATTTGGCTGTTTTGCCTTCAGTCACTGCGGTCTGAGTGTTGGTTTCCCGAACCCGGTGAACCTCGGGGGCCACCATGGCTATTGTGGGATGGCTGGGTCCCCCCTGGTAAGTTTTCCTGGGTGCCTAATGGAGGTCGCTGGGGGGTGTGTTAGCCAATTGGTTATTTTCTTTCCTCTTGAGGAAGCCTCTGGCAAATTTGTGATTTCTTTGGGGCCTGGGCTAAGCTCTTTTCTCATTTTATAAAAGTTGGGGGAACCCATTAGGGGTCCGTCCCATTTGAATCCGACAAGATGAGGGGGGACAGGGGGCCCAGGGTGACCCCTATCTAAGGGGCGGGGGATTCATTCAGCAAATATATTAGAACCCACCTGTACAGACACATCTCTAGGCATTAGCAAAATCCATCGCACAGGAATACCCCAAGCTGCACTCCAGAGTTTCCTTCACAGGAGCGATTCGTCACCAGCTGCACAGGGGCCCTAGTGCCCACAGACTGCCGAGTGATGCCTCCTGGACTCCTTCCCTATGCTGCATCTTCCCTATTGGAAGGGAAGGTGAACCTCTGTTCACAGAAAAGGGAGTCCATTTTGGGTCAAGCCAGGGGGAGTATGGGGGCTGTGATTTCAAGGTTGGCAAAACCCTATCCCACTCATGTTGGGAATTCTGAAGGGTTAGAGGACGGAGGGCTTCTCCTAGAAAAAAGGGGCAGATCAGAGAGCTTGCATTAAGGGGGGGTGGCAAGAGTGGGAGCTCGTGAGAGAGTCGCCCCTCAAAAATTCATACCCTTCCCTCCTTATCCCACCCTGCCTCCCCTTCCGGGACCTTGCTCACCAATCTGGTATAACCCCTTAATGGCAGCTTAGCAGGTTCCCCCCACCCTTTGGGGTTGAATTTTAGTGGGAGGCAAAGAACCACAAGGCAGTAGTGAATTAGGAGCATGTATAACTGGAGCCAAAGTATGAGTGATAGGAAGGCCCCGGGGTTCGTTTGCTCCTCTTGGCAGTATTCCTGAAACTCGTACCTTGCCAATGGGTGACATGAACGGGCGACCCACCCCCAGCCAAGGGAGGGATCAGGTTACGAAAGAGCATATCAATTCCCTTGAAGAAGGGGAAGGTGGTTCCCTCATTGACCAGAGTTCATTGGGGTCTTTTCCCAGCCCCCCTGATGACCAGGCCGGCTGCCGGGACTTCCAGGTTAAGGTGGACAAGGAGTATCTGGCCTGGATGGCGGGCAGAGGCAAAGGACCTCTGGGAGGGCCATGTGGAAGGAATGTGCAACCCGCCCTCTGCCCACCCTCTCCTCCCCAGGGCCCCTCTCCTGGTTGGGGACCATCCTCCAGAATTTCTCAGCCTGATATCTGTTGGCCTCCGGACCCAACTTTCCTCCCTGACCCAAACCAGGCCCGTGGCCACAAGGGGGCCCGGCCCATGAGGCCGAAAAGAGGAGGGCGGCCTCCGGGGTGGGGGGTGAGTGCCTTTGGAAGGACACAAAAGGCAGGGGGTGGTAACATTCCGTTCTTGGACTTAAACCAGCCCAGAAGAACAAGGAAAACCCCTCCCAGAGGCAAGCCACCCTAGTGATCCAGACCAAGCCGGACCAGGCCCAGCTTCACGAATTCAAAGGGGGGAAAGAACCCCTCGCACTCACCCAACTCCTCAGGACGATCCCGGGCCCCAGCATTCAGCTGCCAGGCAGAGAGAGCACCCCCACCCCATTTAGATGCAGTGTTAAAGTTTTTTGTTGATGTTATTTCAAAATTTTATTGTATTTTTTATATATTTATTAACATAGAGTGTATTGGGTAAGAAAACATTTAATGAATACTCACAATATAACCTAATTTAACATAAAATTACCCTATTAACCCCAGAGCTTGGAGAAAGCTGTTTTTTGGCCCTACCCATTCGGGAGAACTGCCTCACCTTCTCCACCTGCCCTTCCCGTAGCCGGACTCCCTTCCCAATGGCTCCTCCCTTCCCAAACTGAGCTGGTGGCCAGAGGCCAGGGAATGTCCCCCGGGACACCTGACCCAATATGGAGGCCAGTAGGCTCAGCCCGGGCCCCAGGTTGACCCCAACACCCTCTTCGGCTTCCAAAAAACTTACCCTCACAGGGCGAAATGTTAGTGCACTGCCCAAACATAACGAGAACGATCAAATACTGGTGCCCACTTCCTGGGGAGCGCCCCACTTTCGTCCCCCACTCTCCCTTCGTTTTAATACAGAATTTTTTTATACCCAACATGGGTGGGACCAACCATGCCGTAGCCCTGCCCATCCACACACGTGTTCACTCAGCCACCTGCTTGCGTAGTCTTCAAATCACTGAACTCCGATGTTTTGGTCCTTTCCAAGGGGAAAAACCCAAGCTACCTCATAGGGTTATTGTGGACTCGAAAGAGGTTCCTCCTGGGAAAAGGCCCTTGGGGGGCCTGGACCTGAGAGGTATGCTAGAGGGGGTGGTTGTTCTAATTCCATTTTGTCTTTTTTAACAAAATTTCTGCCTTATTTTGTTCTCCTCAAGCCTTAGGGACTTTTTCTTTTTATAAAGAGAGTGGAGTTCCATTAGGGGTCCCGTCCTGGGTGAAGCCAGATTAGAAATCCCAGGGGTGACAGGGGGATCCCAGGCTCCCCATCTATCTGGATGGGGCTCATTCTTCAGCAAATGCCCGGCCCCAGGACTGCACCCAGCCCTTCCCTAGTCAGGATGAATCTCCACCAGGGCTAACAGGGGTAGCTCCCAGGACAGTCAGTGACTTCTTCCTCAAAGATCGCCTCTCTCCTCATATTTTGAAGTAGAATGTGGTTTCTGGACCCAGAAAAAGTGTGGGCTTTGGTCAAACCTTAAGGGGAGGGAGACTGGACTTGGAGAAGGTGGGGAACACCCGAATCCCACATATGGTGGGTTTCTGTAAGATGGCAGAGGTTTGAGGGCTTCTGCAAAAAAAGGGAGGACAAAGAAGCTGTGCATGCGGATTTGGGAAGTGGTTGGGGAGTGGGGGGGGGTGGGATGGACCACACGGAAAGTTCCCCCAAAGCTGGGGTTAGGCAGGAGCACAAGCTGCCAGGGGCATGCCCCTGGCCTGCAGACTGGAGGACTTCCTGCGGGGGTCTTGAACTAACTTCAGGATGGAGAGGAGGTTCCCTTCCTTGAAGGTGCACAAAAGGGTCATGGGGTAACTTTCTCTCCTTATCTCCAAAGCAGCCCAGAAAGATGGAGAAACACCTAAGAGGAAATGCCAACCATCGTGCCCTCTCCAACCAGAGCACTCCAGGCACGCTGTCACGAAACTCCCAATGGGAACCCCCCTGCAGCATTTGAGCAATCAGCTCATCCGGGAGGCCTTGGGCCAGATTCTGGGCCACAGTGGTGCACTCCAGGCGAGGGGCCCCAACAACCCCTTTAATCAGTTTGAAAAATATTTGTGTTTTATTTTGTATCGGTTACAAGTTTCTGTATTTTTCTATACATTTAGTAACCTACAGACTTTTTTAAAAAATGAAGAAACTCTTCAATATAAATTTAATTTAGATTCCTTTAAAATTAACTCCTATCAACCTTCATAGCCTTGACAAGTCTTTCTTTGGGTTCCATGGGTTACTAAGAGTAAAGGTTTGGGAAAAATGTGGCTCAACCATCTGCTCTATAATAGGACGTTCTTGAGGCCGGACAATGGGACTTTGGTGAAACTGACCGAAGAGTGTCAGGGCATTGTCCCTTTATGTTAGGGCGGCCGGGGGAAACCCCATTTCCTTTGACTTCATCCCCACCACACATTAAGAAAGCATGGTTTTAGCACCCCCGTTTCACATTGAGAAATGCTGTGAGTTTAACCTCACAAAAATTCCTGAACACTGAGGCCACCCTGCACCTGGAGAGAACTCCACCCGCTCCATGCACCTGAACAGCATTCGAGCATCCCTCTGTTGGCCTTACCTGAAGGGGCAGGGAATGTCCAGGGCCCAGGGTCCACACTACTCCTCCCAGCACCGCTTAAAAATCTCTTTGGGGCAGGTTCCTCCCCAACCCCTGAACTTGGTTCAGGGGCTTTTTCCTGAGGTCCTTCTCACCAGAGCCCAGTGGCCATTCTTTCTCACCCTCACAGCTAAACAAGGTTGTGGAGACCCTGCTTCTCCGTTTTCACCATCCCTTTGGCCCAAGCCACCCTGGAGAGAAGGCACAACACCCTTCTAGGCACCTGCCCCTGGAAAAGCGCAATGTTCAGGATAATGGGAAAGCTTTGGACCAGGCACATCCATGCCCAAGATAAACACCTCTCTGGCTGACAGGGATTAAGGAAATTTAGTGGGATATGAGGTCCTACGGTTGACCGGTTCCAAAAATTTAGGAACACGTCCCCTGGGGATCACAAACAAGCCTCTTTAGGAGGGGGTTTCCAAAAGCAAACCAGAAGTGAGTAAGTATCTGAATACCACTTTATCCTGATTTTTCCTGTGCCATAAATAGGAAATAATTATGAGATTAAACAAAGGCTGGATTAAAGAGGCCATGGGTCATTTTACATTTAGGATTCGGTAACAGAATGGGAGGGCCCCTAGAATTGGAAAAAATATATTTTAACAAAAAATGGTTTTAGATAAGTCCTGTGTGCTGGAAGTAAGTACTAGGACCAGTGGGCTAAGGCTTTTCCACACCATTCTCGGGGAATAAGAAATGAACAATTTGTCATGCGGCCCAAAGCCAAAATGGGCTTAGAGTGACGGAAAGGACATTTCTTTAGGAGAAGATTGTGTGTCCACTTCCAAACAAGTACCTAAAGAAATTTGGCATTTCTAGTCGTGGAGAAAGGATTTTAACAGGCAAGCCACATTAAGACTTTTTCGGCAAGGGAAAATTAAAAAAACGGAATTGAGTAGAAACAATAAGGGAGGGGTGGTTGGGGGTTTTCAAGTATGGGATCTCAGTGCTGGTTCCAACAGGAACAGGGAATGGCTGAGCAAGAACGTCAACATCAACCGGGGAGGGCCCCCATGATTGGCTACAGGACAGCACCTGGTGCAGGAGGAGGGGACGGGGGAAACAAGTTCCGATTTGAGAGCAGGTGGAATGGAGGGGAAGGGAATGGGCAATAAAGGGAAGGGGAAGTGGGGGAGGCGGGGAGAAGTCAACTCCCAAATGAAGCAACGCAATCGGTGAGGTGGATGCCCTGAAGTAGGGAGGTATGGTCCCACTGGGTCAATGAAACAGTGAGGTAGGAGGTGGAGGGGCAACCTCAGGACAAGTACCGAGTTTCCGCAGGTTACAGAAGATATTTTGGAGAAAGTTGCCAAATTTTCCCAAAAATTGGGCCTGATTGAGGCTTAGTAGGAGACTGGCAGGAGGTAGGAGTGACCCACCGGGAGAAGGGTCTCCAAGGGCAGGGCTCCTTAAGCAACAAAGATGTCGGAAGTGGCCCTGTGCATAACGTGAGGGGGGCCCGGCACCACAACACCCCCACCTGTGGGGAGCCGCGCTGCTCGGTAGCCCTTGTGTCCTGTTTGTTTCTGAAATCCAGCTCTGGCAGCCTTTATGACCTTGAAAAGTCCAACGTAATGACATGACCCTTCCGATGACAATAAAGGACCGGTCATTAGGATTCAGCATGAGCCTCCCACTCTTCCTCAGTGCCCTCTCCCCCGCTCCCTTTATCCGCTCCAGTGGAACCCCGAGGTGTCGGAATCCACCAGACCCTCACACTTGGACCCATCCCAAGTGGACCCAGGCCCCCACTCCTGGCTTTTAACAAACCATTGTGAGGTCACTCAGCTAACAGGGTGACTCTTTCACCCAGAGGGACAGCCACACAGTTTAAATACACACAATGCATACTGAAGGCACAGTCAGGATCTAGGACCAGGAGTAGGGTTTCAGGCCCCACCAGCGATGCCATTCCCGTGCCCACGTGTCCCCAATGACCTCCCGGAGGCCCTCACACTTATGCCCTCCCCCTCTGTCCTCAGCCATCTGGGGCAAATCTGGCAGGCATGAGGCCCCTTTATACCTGGGCTCTTGCCACCTCCCGCAGCCCCCTTTCTGGATGGGACCTGCTCACCCCGGGACCTGGCCTTGGCTTTACTAGGGAGCAGGGCAGCTTGGACAAAAGGCCCTGCGAGAAAAGGGTCCTTACGTGGAGGCCAAGAGAGGGACCTGCTACCCCGGGAAATCCCCTGCAAATCCACAATGAGACTCGCCCAGAGTGGCAGTTTTGACGGCATAGTAGGCAAAGAAAAGCCAAAGAGGCCAACTGGGAGAGGAGACACTTTATTGATCCTGGGATCTCTGGGGCCCAGGGTTGGCGACTGGCTTTTCCAAAGGGTGCCGCTCCGGGTCTTGAGTGGCAGTTCTGGCTGTGCTCCCCCAAGGACAACACTCAGAAACTGAACTTCTTCACTCTTGTCCCTTTCCTCAATATGGGACTAATCATTTTCTCATACGCCCCACATCTAAGCTTAGGGTACAGGGTGAATGGGCCCAGTTCCTCTGGGCATAAAGGGCGAACAGGGCTTGACAGTGAGCAAATTTCAGGTTCCAATAGGGAGGAAAGGGCCAGCAGAACAGCCTCATTTTCTGGAACAAGCAGGCGCTGAGCTGAGGGGGGGGGCGAGACGATGGTAACTGTCACAGGTTTCGGGGTAGGGACATTGGTTTTTACCTGGAGGTGAAGCCCCTTCAATCAACAGGTTTTTTTCTTCCCAAAAAGTACTAAATGCCGCTGTGCCCCTGCAACCTTGGGGGTTTGCCCCCGGGAAAAAACGACCTGGGTTCCTATTCAAAAACACTTGTAGGGGTATAGACCTCGCACAGTCACACACCTCAACCAAGATGTGCAACACCACCTGGGTTGAATCCCGCCCGCACGTCCCAGGTCTCCCAATTCAAGTCTGTTCCATGATTTTATATGGACCCTTGCTGCCCAAAGTCCCATCCCAAGATGGGTACAGGATTGACAGATGTCTCTGATACATCACATGTAAGGTCACAGACACTTTACAGAGAAAGATCTTCACACATGGCTGGGAGAGAGGTAGGGATAGAGGTGCACACAGGGTGGGACACATGATTTTACATGTCTGTGTCACAAGTGACAGCTGCCAGGCAGTGGATCATCTTATTTTTGTTACTTAGAGGGAATTTACATTAGCTTCCAAATTAAATTGAAGAAAAGAAATCGAATGGAATATTCCTTAGAAAGAAATCCTTGAAGTTCATGAAGCTCCTTCTGAAGAAGGCGAACTGGTCAAAGTTGAAAGTGGGTCAAGGTCATTGTCATGACTGCAAGTGCACTGCCCTCCATGGACAGTGAGACATGGCACACGTGTTGTGGGGCTCATGGTTCTGTCAGCAATAGAAGCAGACACCAACTGAGCCTTTGCCTGGGCTTGCCTTTAGACCAAAATAAAATCGATTAGAGTCAATATTTTGGGGTGCCTTCTAGTAGAAGTCATTGCCCTGTCATTTCACACTAGGAAAAACACAGGCTTTGTCCTAGGTCTGGCATTTCAGGGAGTCTGCACTGCCTACTGAGTCAGGCCCTGGGTTCCAAGAGAGAAAAGGCAGACAGGTCCCAGCCCTTGACTCTAGGCGGGGCAAGGAAGTTTGGGGGTAATGGCCTACATCACAGTGCCAATGTCTGGTTGAAAAAATTAGTACAAAAACCAAAGCATGTTGATGGAAGCCTTCTGATTAAACAATATACAGTTTAGAAGATTAGAATATTACTCTCAACCTATTTGTAAATTTTCATCTACATTCAAAAACAGTTATTCCAAATATGGGGTCACCCTATATTCCCACCTACCCCGTTCATTTAACATGAATATTATCCCTGCCCTTTAATAATTTGACCCATGATTGTATGGCTGCATAGCTCCCTTATGATACACTGTACGTAACTGACCTGTGCCCACCTCTTGGCCAACCACATCTTGTTGGCCTCTGAAAGTGCAGTTTGGCTGCTGTGAGCTCCAGTAGCTTCCACATGTGGAATATTCACTAACCTTCCAGAGCACCACGCACCCTATTCTTTTCCCTGAAAATGCCAGCACCTCTTGCTTACCTCCTTCTTTAGATCAGAAGCTCATTCTAGGCCAAGATGCTGCTCAATCAGATCTCCATCCATTCTTAGCACAGCGCTTGGCATATGGTCAACCCCAGTAAAGAGGTGAATAGCACCTTAGTTCTAAATGAGTTACTCACGTGACAGAGAACTTTAATTGTTCATCAAATCCATTCACCCAACTTTGGGCACACAGCTGGATGGCACATGAGCTGCCGTTGTCAGTGAGAGAGGACAGGGACTGATGAATTGCCATGGTAGGCCTGGCGGATACAACCCCCAGCATACACTTCTTTGTGACCTGTCCCCTCAGGCTGATGAAGTACATGGGGGAGGGTGGTAGGATGAAGAATGCCCATGAGGGAAAACTTTGGGTTTCTGAGTGACCACAGAAGGATGGATCTCTCCAATTTGAGCATCCTCCCCCCCACATAGCACTGGTAGTGGGAAAATTATAGTGACACACTATGGAAATTTTTGGGGATTTTTCTATAATCCAGCATAAGTTAATCCCCCTCTCTCTCAGTAAGATCTTGGGTAGGATTAGAAAAAAAGCAGACTTAGAGGAGGGGACAACAGGAAGGAAAAGGAGGATGGAGGCACTACCTCCAGTGACAGTCCCCTTAATTTCCAGCTACTCCCCACATGAGCCTGAGCAGCCCTACAAGCACTTGCTGCATAACCCTTTGTGCAGGCAGGAGAGAACGGGCCCTGACAGGCACATTGACTTATCCAGGATCTAGAAGAGGTAAGAATGAGGGTTGAGTCTGAGCCCAGGTCTGTTTCTTCAAATCTGGGACCTTGGCCTGCAACCAGAAGTTCTAAGGTGCTGGGGAGAGGGCTGTGTTGGTGCCACTGTTACAGATCAGGTGTTTTCATGGGAAGAGGGTCGGCAGACAGTGCCCACGGACTATTTGCATAGCTTTCATGAGATGAGGGACTCAGGCAAGACAATCCCTGGGACTGAGGTCACTTTCCAATAGAACTTGGGCACCCCTAACCAGGCACCTACCTCTAGCCCCACAGGCAGTTCACTTGCCAAGAGGCATTTGCCAGTGCGATATTCTCTTGCTGTGTTCCCAGTGATTGGTGCTTTCTTTCTCCGGAGACCCTCAGTGAGAGGTTTTCCAGATGGTGCAGATATTGGTTTTAAGCCTTGTCCCTGTGTTGCTGGCCATTTTCTATAATATGGCCTCAGGTAACACAAAGGTGGCCGGGTCAGACCAGTCCCTGGCTATGGCCACCTCTGTGAGCCATCCCTGTGCAGCCTACATAAACCCCAGGACAAAAAGAAGTTGTGGGTCTTAGATAACCCAGTAGTCCTGTCAGGGTCATACCCCAGGACAGGGCAGGCAAATGGAGGCATATGGGCCTCCAAGGGGTCCCTTATCTGTGCCAATGGGAAATCCTAGTCCTCAGGGTGTCAGGCCTTTACCTCTCCAGGGGAAGTCTGGGCAGATCACACTGTGTGTGTGTGGTGTGTGTGTGTGTGGTGTGTGTGTGTGTGTGTGTTTCTTTTACCCATGATGCTAAGGGGAAGTATTTGGCCTTGTGTCGCTGAAAACCTATCCTCAGCACTGTCACACTCAAGCACAAATACTTTCCAGGAAAAGAGATTTCCGTGGCTCAGCACTACCTGGAACTTTGGTTAATTCCCATGAACTCAGGGCTCTCACTCTGCTCTATCATTCATGCTGATGCTTCTCCTGACTCCTCTCCTGTAGGCCTATGGTCCTTTCACCTCTCAACTCAGTCTTTCAGCAGAAATCACCTCTCCCATGATGACACTGCAGAACATGAAGTTCCTGTGCTCAGAACCTTCTCTCTCTGTTTCCCTGTGTGTTTAGTTCTCATATTGATTATAACAACCACTTCTTATCTGGTGCAGCTTTTTCTTACATTTATTAATTCTCTTTTTAATCAACTTATGATCATCCTTGTACCAGATTGTCATTCAAATGTTGACTTACTCATTAGTCATCTTACATGCCAAAATATCTAACTTTGTATAAACAAACGGTTGCATATTTCTATGATCAAAAAGTGTAGTTCAATTTAGATCAACTGTCCTAATTTTTAGTATGCAAGGAATCCAGTCCATACTAAAAATTCTCCACAGTATAACCACAAACTTATTTTCTAGACTGATTTCCCACTTGTGCGTGCTTTCTCCATTATTCCTTGTTAAGTTTTGTTTTTACTTCACATTTTTCATTTGTTTATTGGCTGTACCCTTTTCTTCTCCTGACTTGTCTGTTCTAACCTTTAGCCCATTATTTCCTACTGCATTTTTTGTCCCCTTCTTTTAAAAAAATGTATTTTATTCATTTTTTACAGAGAGAAAGGGAGAGGGATACAGAGTTAGAAACATTGATGAGAAACAATCAGCTGCCTCCTGCACACTCTCCACTGGGTATGTGCTCGCAACCAAGGTCCATGCCCTTAACCAGAATCAAACCTGGGACACTTGAGTCCACAGGCTAACGCTCTATCCACTGAGCCAAACCGGTTAGGGCTTTGGTCTCCTTCTTATCAGTGTGTGAGACTCATATGTGTTCTGAATACTAGTGCTTCGTTGATTATATGTATAGCAGACACCTCTTTCCAGGCCAGGACTAATCTTTCCTCTTTCTTTATATTGTCTTTTTCATATAAATGTTTTCAATTTCATTTAAAATAGTCAATGTGTAAGAATTTTTCTTATATTTTGTGTGTTTTGTGCTGGTTTAAGAAATTACATTTCCTGTATCATAAACGTATTGTACTCTAAAATTATTTCAGTGTAATTGAGATATAATTGACATATAACCTTGTATAAGTGTAAAGAAAACAATGTCTGATTTGATATGCTTACCTGTTCCCCTACATTTTTTGAAGTTTTGCTTTTCGCATTTGATCCTTTAAGGGTTATTTTTCATATATAGGTATTCCATTGTTCCAGCACTCTTTACTTCATGGTCAGTCCCTCCTTTCCCTGCCCATTTCTAAACCAAGCCATGTCATATGCCCTCTGCTAATAAATGCTTGTTCTGGGTCTGACTCTATCATCTGTTAATAGGTCTAATTTTCATTCCTGACATCAGCACTATTCCACTGTTTGAATTTCCATAGCAAATCATCTTGAGTCCTAATGGGACCATTACTCCCTCCTTATTCTAACGTGTCTTAGCTCTTTATGGCTCCTCATTCTTTTGCATGCGAAATTTTATGTTTAAAAGAAACCGGTTATATTTTGATTGAGATTGCATCCAATTCATAGATTAATTGGAAGAGAACTGACAATTTTACCACATCTAGTCTTGCCATGAACATTGCTTATCTCTTCATTTTTTAGGTATTCTTTTATTTATTTTTTTGTCCTTCAGTAAAATTTTGTAATTTTTGAAACCAGTTGGACCTCTTTTGTTAGAATGATTTCTAAATTCCTTAGTATTTTCTATTGCTGTTCTGAGGATACTTTATAAAAATTATATTTTCCGATTTATTATTATTTAAGTATATGAACATGTTGATTGTTTCTAATATTGGTCTCTATGAAATAAACTTGCTGATATTTCTAGAGATTCCCTTGGGAATTCTCTTTTCCCCCCCATTCAATTCTTCCACCCTACTCCCTACCAAACTCCCCCCTTCCCACAAACATCTGTCCGCTTGCTCTCTATCTATGAGTCTGTTATTATTTTGCTTGTTAGTTTATTTTGTTCATTAGATTCCACATATGAGTAAAATCATATGATACTTGTCTTTCTTGGGAATTATTGACTTATATAGAGATTATCTTGGGTTTTCTTTGTGGACAATCATATTTTCTGTGAATTTTGTTCTTTTGTACTTGCTTTGTAATTCTAACATAGCAAAAAAAAAAATCTAGTGTTACTTTACAAATAGGGCAGGACTTGCATGTTTACACAGAGAACTCAAATTAGCTCACTACTTCATGTAGATCTGTGGGCACATCTCCTGTACCAAAGAGAAATTACAAGCCAGACCCCTGCCTTTAGGGCCTTGCTAATAGTTGGGAACCTCAAGGGGCCATAACAGAATCTGCTCTGGCTTGCTGAGCATTCTTTTTGTTTCTCATACCTAAGTATTCACATTTCTTTCTTTCAGATTTGGTTATATGTATATTTCATTATTTTTAAAATTTATTTATAATTTCTATGTACTTTACTTGGAATGGGCTTTGTCATATTGCCAAGCTTACTTTGTCATATTGCCAAGAATCACAGCCCTAAAACCTTATACTTCCACACCAAAGGAATTACCATGCTCTCTGAGCCCTTTAGCTTTATTGAACCCTCTCAAACTTAAGATATTATGATTCTGTACAAAGATAAGAAAAGGAATTCCAGGATATAATTCCAAATTCTTTTAGGTTCGGAGATAGACAACCTGGAAATTTTAGGTTCATTATATTTGGGGAAAATATACTTAGATCTATATCCCCTGTGCCTAGCACATAACTCACACATGTTGAGAATAATGTTTTAATTAATTGTTGAGTAGAGTTCTTTTTGGAAAAAATAGTGAATTATTCAGGATACCCTGGGGAGAGGATATTAAATAGTACAATAAAGATAACAAATGCTAAAGTTAATAAATAGATCTCAAACTGTATAATTGTTTAAACAGAATGAAAGGGTATGTCCCTCTTATGCAACAGTTCCAGTGGTATCTTTGTGGTGGGTGGCTCTGGTATGTGGAGAACTAGAGACACAAGCTCATTTCATTATGTGACTCCACCATCCCATTCAGCCCCTTGGCCATTTTATCTAGCATGCACAAGGGGAAAACAAGTATGGAGGAAGCTCAGAAATGGAACACATGGATGAACTGGCAGTTGAAAACTCAGTCACATGGCCACACCTCAGTGCAAGGGAGCTTGGGAAATCTAGTCTACTTGTGCATCCCGGAAGAAGAGAACAACATGGGTTTGGATAAGCAGCTAGTAGGCTCTGCCATAGTTAGTATGCCTCAGAGTACAAGTGGATCAAAGAGGAGGGGAGCTATAGCCAATAAGCTAAGGAAACATTACAGTATTTCAGGTAGAAAATGATGATTATCTAAGCTAAAGCTCTGAGACAGTGGCTAAAAAAGTTAAATTATGTGACAATGCTTTTAAATAATCAATAAGATTAGATGTAAAAGTGAAGGATAAACTGGGTGTGTGGCTTGTGAGCATCCCACATGTGGGGAACAAAAGAAATAAACCCTGAATTAACTCTAGAGATATTAAGTGCAAACTTGTTGGTTCATAAAATGAACAATGTTTCACAATGAGCTCTCTGTGGGTGATTAAAACACACACACACACACACACACACACACACACACACACACACACTATGGTTCCATGCCTGAAAAACAGCCTGCAAACCACAGGTTGGATGTGCAAAGTAGAGAGTTTGGACAGACATGATGGCAGAATGACTGAATGTAAAAATATGGGAGAGAGACATCAAAGAAACAGATACAGATCTGAGAGTTTACTGTGCTGTCCATGAAGTGACTGTAGAATTGGATGAGTCACCACAAGAAATAAAAAAGAAAAGAAAAGAGAAGACCAAAGAGAAAAGCTTTGCAATGATCTATATTAGAGAGTTTTACAAAAAGGTAAAACTTATCAGGAGTGGTGAAAGTCTTATTTGAAAATGGGAATCTTGGGGAGGAAATTCACTAGGCTTGTTTTTCCTAGATCGTAACGCTGTGGTCCTTGTGATTTATAATCTGTCAGTGTCAGTGCAAACACCTTTAACTCCTTGGGCCTGGGATCACTACGACATTGGTCACTGGAATAATTCCTAATTTCCAGACTGGTCCTTGTACTAACACACCTTTTACACTGGTGTATTTAGCCAAAGACTCCAAAATGCTGTCATTTCCATATCATATTTAATAAAATTGCCATGTGATTCTGGCTTCTCCATTAAGTTGGAAGGTCCCTGAGAGCATAGATTATGTCTTACAGGTTGAATAAATACATTAAAAGATTGCATTTTCACATATTTTTTTTGTTTTTCCATAAACCTAACAAAGTATCTAGTTCATGCAATATGAGAATCAAGTACTTGTTAATTGATTAAATACTATATGGTTGGGTAGTGGCACTGGGATGGGGGAGGTTGGGCAATTCTGATTCAAAAGTTGCTCACTTCTTAGAGATGAGTGTCCAGGCCTGTCAATTAGTCCCAATGAGCAACATGGATATTTTCCCAAAATGCTGGCTTTCTATGAATTTAGTAAACTCAGTTGCAGAGATGACTTATCATTGAGATAAAACTGGTGGATACGGAAGATCATTATACAAAGTAACTTCACTAATAATTCTGGATTTCTCTCCCCAATCTTAATAAAAGAATAATGAGGGAAGATAATCAATCCTCTACCCTGGATTTTATCCTCCTGGGAGTTAGCAGTCAGCAGGAACAGGAAGATTTCTTCTTCATCCTCTTCCTGCTCATTTACCCCATCACACTGATTGGAAACCTGCTCATCATTTTGGCCATTTGCTCTGACATTCGCCTTCACCACCCCATGTATTTTTTCCTTGCTAACCTCTTCTTTGTTGACATCTCTTCTCTGCTGTAACCATCCCAAAGATGCTAGCCAACCATCTCTTGAGCACCGAAACCATCTCCGTTGGAGGATGCCTGGCACAGATGTATTTCATGATTGCTTTGGCTAACACAGATAGCTATATCCTGGCTGCAATGGCATATGATCGTGCTGTGGCCATCAGCTGGCCACTTCATTACACAATGATTATGAGCCCACACACTTGTGTCCTGCTAGTTGTTGGTTTTTGGGTGGTTGGAAACACTAATGCCCCCTCCCCGCCCCCATAATCTTCTCACAGCTCGCCTGTCCTGTGGCAACCAGGAAGTGGCCAACTTCTACTGTGACATTACCCCTTTACTCAAGCTGACCTGCTCTGACATCCACTTTAATGTGAAGATGATGTACCTCGGGGTTGGTGTTTTCTCCATGCCATTGCTATGTATCATCATCTCCTATGTTCGGGTCTTTTCCACAGTCTTACTAGTACATGTTCCACCCACCAAGGGTGTGCGCAAAGCCTTCTCCAACTGTGGTTGTACCTCACAGTTGTTTCTTTGTATTATGGGACAGTCATGGGCAAGTATTTCCACCCTCTGACTAGCTACAGTCTAAAGGATGCTGTAGTAACTGTGATGTACATGGCAGTGACTCCAATGTTAAACCCTTTCATCTACAGTCTGAGAAATCGGGACATAAAGGCTGCCCTGGGGAAACTCATCAGCAAGAGAATCTCCATGTAACCAATGTGAGGTCGTATTGGAGACTGTAGTCACCAATTAAAATGCACTTGGCAGCCCATCCCCAATGTCCTCACTCTTCAAGAAGCCACCTTTGCTCTTTCCAGCCAAAAATTATTCTTCTCCAATATTTGTGACAATTTATGATTCATCTTATTGACATTGTCACTTTGAACACACTGTTGTCCTTTGGCAGAGTTGCAGCACAGGAATATGGGTTCAGGTCCAGCTACTGTCTTGTCTCTCTGAGTAAAATGGAAAAGGCATGAAGCTCAGCTTCCACATCCACATTTAGTAACATCTGCCTGCCACTCTCACAGGATGTGAGTATAGTGATCGTTCTTTATTTGAAGGACTAGTAGCCCGCTGCTCGAAATTCGTGCACATTGAAAGGGAATTAATTAGATGAAATATTTTAATATTGCTATTTGCCCTTTCTCTATAATAAAAGTGTGAGAGATAAAAGGAGATGAGTACAATGTATATGAAAATAATACATAAATTTATTAATAAGTAAACAATAACAAAATGATATAACAATAACAAACTGATATAACGATAACAAACTCGTAATATAAAAACAACATTGATGCAAATAATGATTGATAAAGTGATTAAACTTATTCTAATATCTCCCTGTATACCACATTAAGAGTAAAAACACTTTCAGAGTGCTTGACTAATTTCACTTGAGATAAAGTATTTACAACTTTAACTTTAACGTAACATGCTCTTTGAACTCAAGAGAAAGCAACAGCCGTAACTGGTTTGGCTCAGTGGATAGAGCGTCGCCCTGTGGACTGAAAGATTCCAGATTCGATTCCGGTCAAGGGCATGTACCTTGGTTGCGGGCACATCCCCCGTAGGAGGTGTGCAGGAGGCAGCTGATCGATATTTCTCTCTCATCGATGTTCCTAACTATCTATCCCTCTCCCTTATTCTCTGTAAAAAAAATCAATAAAATATTTTTTAAAAATACTTTAAAAGAAAGAGAGAGAGAAAGCAACATATAACTGACCATGTCCAAAAATGGGTTCAGGTAGGAATATTCCTACTCTGTCTAGAGTTTGTCCTTGTGATTTATTGATAATCATCACAAATGCTGGCATAACAGGAAAATATCTTCGAATTAATTTAAATGGGTGGACAGTGTCAGATGGGGACAAATCAATTCTTGGAATCAGAACAATCTCTCCCTCTGCAGATCCTGTTAATATTTCAGCTTTGATAATGTTAGGTCGCAATCTTTTGATAATAAATCTGGTACCATTACAAAGACCCCATTTACTAATAAGTTTTCTCAATAGCATGATGATTGCACCCACTTTCAATTTTAATTTATGACACGGCATTCCAGAAGGAGTAATACTATTAAGAAATTCAATAGGAAAATTTTCCTTTTCAGCATCATCTGTTGAGTCAATGGAATCATCACTCAAATAGGTGTGAAAATCTCCATCAAGTATATCCAAAATTTCTTCATTTAATTCTTGAACGTGATCATTTTTTGAACAAAGAATTGCATGTTTAGATATATTTTTAATATTATCTATAGATATACTATTTCCAAAGGTGGCTTTAATAATAGATCCATTAAAAATCATTTCATGGGGAATTTCAATAATATCCATTCCTAAATGAAAACTGCTATCAAGTTTGCCATCTCCAAGTTTTACTAACCATTCACTATAAGCAGAATCCTCTGATCTCATATTTGTTTTAAGAGACAACTGTCTGAAACATCCCCAAACACTACAGTTTTTAAAAATCCCCTCTGAAAAGAACTTTCCCACCAAATGCAACATTCAAATTAGTGCCAGCGAGAGCTTTATATGTATGGCACGTGTGCGAGTCAAAGTTTATTTTTATATTTCCAGTGCGTCATATGTACCGGTTGGTCAGACGGATGGACAAATGTCGGTCACTTAGGCTTTTATCTATACAGATTGAGTCATGATTTTAACTTTAAAAAAAATTACCCTTTAATACCTCCAAAGCACAATGAGTAAGAATCTGAAGGTTTATGTGGCTTCTATTTGGTTTCTAGGACAAAGTTCTTTCCTTTACCCACCACTAACTTCTCTCCTTTTACTCTTGAATGTTAATTCCAACATAATTTTTGCAACACCTCTTGAAAAGGATCCCACCAAGTTTTTGATAGTCCACATGATAAAACTTACAGAAAAATACAGCATGAGACTTTCATTCTCTCACTAAGTTCTTCATATAATTGTAATTCCTCAGCCTCTAAAGAATGAAAAAGGAAAATAAAAGTGCCTTCTCTCATTCCAAGGCCTTTCTCAGTCAGGCAACCACAAAAAGAAAGAATGAGCCTACAATTCATGCCATGTAATCTCTATCAGGCATAATTCAAATCAAATCCCATCATGCAAAGTCTGGGATAATTAAAATGTATAAGAGAACAGTGGTGACCTGGGGAGAACTTATGAAACCTTGTCTCCTGCTTTTGCTGACTATTCTTTTCGTTATGCTAGACTCCAAGTCCCTATCGGGGACCTGGTCAGGCGGCTGTGGGTGCTAACCCACGCCACCTGGATCCGTGATCGGGGACCTAGGCAGGCGGCTGCGGGTGCTAACCCATGCCGCCTGCCCTGGTCCATGATCCCTGATAGGGGCTTTGAGTCAGCTGCTGCTGGCGGGGGCTAACTCGAAGCCCTTATCCCGGACCTGGTCAGGTGGTTGCCGGCGCTAACCCACACCACCTGCCCTGCTCTGAGATCGGTGATCACGGACCTGGGCAGCCGGCTGCGGGCTTTAACCCATGCTGCCTGCCCTGGTCCATGATCCCTGATAGGAGCTTTGAGTCAGCTGCCACTGGTGGCGGCTGACTCGAAGCCCTTATCCTGGACCTGGTCAGGCGGCTGCGGGCGCTAACCCACGCCACCTGCCCTGGTCCGTGATGGGTGATGGACCTGGGCAGGCAGCTGCCCTGCTCTGAGATCGGTGATCACGGACCTGGGCAGCCAGCTGCGGGCTTTAACCCACGCTGCCTTCCCTGTTCCATGATCCCTGATAGGGGCTTCGAGTCAGCTGCCACTGGCCATGGCTGACTCGAAGCCCTTATCCACGACCTGGGCAGGCAGCTACCTGCGCTAACCCATGCCGCCTTCCCTGGTCCGTGATCCCTGATCGTGGACCTGGGCAGGCATCTGCAGGCCTTAACCCACACCGCCTGCCCTGGTCCATGATCGGTGATGGCGGACCTGGACAGCCGGCTGCCAGCGTTAACCCATGCCGCCTGCCCTGCTCTGAAATCAGTGATCACGGACCTGGGCAGCCGGCTGCGGGCTTTAACCCACGCTGCCTGCCCTGGTCCATGATCCCTGATAGGGGCTTCGAGTCAGCTGCTGCCAGCGGCGACTGACTCGAAGCCCTTATCCAGGACCTGGTCAGCCGGCTGCCGGCGCTAACCGCCTGCCCCAGTCCACCATCATGGCTTGGATCTCACTGGCATGGGTGCTGCCCTCTCCCCACGCCCCCCATCTTTGCTGGTTGGTGGGCGTGACTGGTGGGCGTGGCTTATGGGTGTAGCGAAGGTACGGTCAATTTGCATATTACTGCTTTATTAGGTAGGATATAAACCATTCATCAAATGGCCAATTTTTATTGCGCTATTATGTTTAACCATCTCCGCTTGGCTTACCACCTTCTGATAGCGGGTCTTAACACATCACTCTACCTTTCATAATCTTTGTCATAGAAACTATCCTATCTAATAATAGACAAATATGCAAATTGACCATACCTCCGACACACCCACAAGCCACGCCTACCATCCAATCAGAGTGAGTATGCAAATTAACCCAAACCAAGATGGCTTCAGCCACAGAGAGCAAGGTTTCCTAGGTAATAGAGGAAGCCAAGCTTTCTGCCTGCCCTTGCCAGGCCTAAGCCTCCACTCAAGCTACAAAGTTTCAATTATAGAAGGTAAACAAATTCAAACAAATGGCGGCAGAATGGAGCTTGAGAGAGCAGGCCAGGGTTGCCGGCAGCAACAGGGAAAGCAAAGCTTTCCGCACACCCTGGCCGGGCTCACCTGCTTAAGGCTACAAAGTTTCAATTGTAGAAGGTGAATTAACTGCCACAGAAATGGCTGCCGCCCCGGAGGGAACAGCAGGCTTGGCTCCGCTCCAGGCTACAAAGTTTCAATTGTAGAAGGAAAATAAATTCCAGATACCAGGGCCTCCTCTTGGGTCGCCAGGGGGCGTGGCCGGCCTGCAAACCACCACAGGCCCCTCGCTCAGGCTGCCCCACACCCCAAGGGAACCCCACCCTGATCAGGGACACCCTTCAGGGCAAACCAGCTGGCCCCCACCCGTGCACCAGGCCTCTATCCTATCTAATAAAAGAGTAATATGCAGATTGATCATCATTGCAGCACACAATATAGCTGCCTCCATGTGGTCAAAGATCCTGCCCCCATGTGGACACAAGATGGCCACCACAAGATGACCAGCAGGGGAGGGCAGTTGGGAGGCACCCGGCCTACAAGGGAGGGCAGTTATGAGGGACCAGGCCTGCAAGGGAGGGCAGTTGAGAGGGACCAGGCTTGCAAGGGAGGGCAGTTGGAGGTGATCAACCCTGCAGGAGAGGGCAGTTAGGGGTGACCAGGCTGGCAGAGGAAGGAAGTTGGGGGCAAACAGGCTGGCAGGGGGGCAGTTAAGCATCAACCAGGCTGGCAGCGGAGTGGTTAGGGGGTGATCAGGCTGACAGGCAGAAGTGGTTAGGGGCAATCAGGAAGGCAGGCAGGAGTCCCATATTGGAGAGGGTACAGGCTGGGCTGAGGGACAACCCCCCGCCGTGCACGAATTTCATGCACCGGGCTTCTAGTATCCTATAATTCTAGGTGGAAAGTGGGATGAACAAATGAAAAATATCAGCCTCTGAAATGTAATGTGCCAATGACCAGGCATAATCATCCTAGATTACTCACCCATCTAGGAAATCTTTAAATACACTGACCTGTGGAAGCATTCTTGTTCTTGCTGTATTGTGAAGCAAACTAGGCTGTTTCTAAAGAGCAGATGACTCTCCCTCAAATGACACTCATCAATAGTTACTGCATCCTAAACTAATAAATATTCTAATTCAATTCATATAATAAAGTGTTGATTTAATTACTTATAAAATTAAAGAAAGCTACACTGAAAAAAATCGGGGTGCCAAATAAGTGAAGGAAAAAGAGAAGTATTGAGGATTAGGTGGCTTTGCTTCTCCAGAATGGCCCAGCAAAGATGAGTTTTTATTCTGGATGGCCAGCCCTGGTTATGCAGGTGATAGTCCCCAAACAGATGTAGTTAACCCAGCAGGTCACTAAGTAACCACTAATGAATTCCACTACCTATGATTTGATTCTGTTCACGAGAAAACTATAAATTTTTCTCAAAATATGAATAAGATATAAATGATTGTCCTTCAATATCATATTCCCAAACAGGACAACATTTTGAAGAGGTAGACTGACTGTGTCATAGAACAGTATGCAATTTGTGTGATTATCTACTATTTTAAACTGCTAGTAAAAGTAGAAAATTGTCTCTTCTAGCTAATTCACAGTGCCAAGAATTGTCCATGAATGTTAGAAGACGGTGTTACTCATCTTTTAATGCTTTCTACGCCTCTAAAATACCAAGGATGAGATCTAGACCAATTATCTTTCTTTTTTTAACTAAAAATAATTTGATTACAAATGCATATGAACTTATGTGAATGAATGACCAAATTATGGAGAGAATGAAGATATTTCATTTAGGGAATTTTCAAAGTTAGCCAACGAAAATATTACGTGAATTCTGGTCGCTCTCTCTCCAGGGGAAGGTGAGGATTGGGGCTCGGTTTTATTCTGCTGTAGCTTCAGCACTTAGTGCTGACATATGGTCATTATTTAATAAATTTGTATTGAATTAATAAACAAATCCTGCAATATCATATTTAAATGATGAATGCAACAAGTTTAATTTTCTTGTCATGGGTAAACAAAAAACCCAAATGGTATGAGACATTTCAAATATTTCCCATAGTAAAATATTAAAGTGCCAAGAGGAAGTTATACAAGAAGAGCTGAAGATGTAATCTCTTAGAAGAATTCCTTACCACCAACCTGCTCTGTCAGTCTGACATTATTTCTGTTCTAATATAGACAAAATAATTTGATCTCCATAGTGTATTCTGTACAATAACCATAAGAATTGATATGTATGTTTATATCTTTAAATGCAAATAAAAGTCATTGCACCCATATGTAAAGTCCCTGTCTCTGCCATCTCTCTTTGATTCTGTCACATACGCTGTCCTTGTGTAATTTTGGCATTATAACTTAAATTACTTTATGTACCAATGTCTAGGGATTGGTTAAGTCTGAAAAAGACTCTATAGCAAGTAGATCTGTTCATGTCAGTGAGGGTCCAGTCAGGAAACAGAAATAACATCTGCTATGTACAAACCACGAAGATCGAATACAGGAAAGTAGATGCATATAGGTGTGTCCTGAAAGAGACAGAAGGAGAAAAGAGATGGATACCAGAGATTATGAACTGCAGGAAGGAATTACTCCCCCTGGTTACAAAAGGAAAAGGTGGTGTCGCCAGAACCTGGGGGCTCAGAGGACGAATGGCCACGGGTCTGATACCCCAAGGGAGCTGCTGAACAGCTTCCATGTGGGCTTCCCTCCTGCTGAGGGGACACAAACTTTTATTCCCGAGGGACCTGAGTCCTCAACAGTACTTCTCAATTTGTGTGTGTGTGTGGGGGGGGGGGGGGGTGAAGGGGGGCGCTGCTGTACTTGCTATTAATCTCTGCTGGCCTGGGGAGGGAGGGAGAGTGGGGCTGGGGGAGGTCAATGGGGGAAAAGAGACATCTATAATTCTTCAACAATAAAGATAATTTTAAAAAAAAAAGACTAAAAAAAGGCATCCCAGACATAGTTTTAGACATGGTCCCCCTTCCTCCGCTTCATTATGTATCAGCAGCACAATGTCCTTGGTAATTGGGTCAGTTGCTCTTTTTCTGAATGACCCACAGAAACATGCTACAATTTGACTGAATTTTAGCAACATAATAGTAATATTTAAAAATGTGAATCCTAAAAGATTATCATTGCTATCCTTTTATCTATACTAATAAAAGGATAGAATGCTAATTAGACCAGGAGACCTTCTGTGAGACCTTCCAGACAAAGCCATCATGGCAGGGCTGAGGCAGAGGTGGTTAGGGGCCAGGAGGGGAGGGCAATTGGGGTGATCAGGCTGGCACAGGGGGGCAGTTGGGGCGAGCAGGCCAGCAGGAAGGGCCCGTTGGGGGTGAGCAGGCCAGCAGAGGTGGGTGCAATTAGGCTGGCTTGGGGGGGAAGTTGGGGGTGAGCAGGCCAGCAGTTGGGGGCGAGCAGGCCAGCAGTGGGGGAAGTTGAGGTTGAGGATGCTGGCGGGAGAGGGGCAGTTGGGGGCAAGAAGACCAGTGGGAGAGGGGCAGTTGGGGTGAGCAGGTTGGCAAGGGGGGCACTTGGGAGCGAGAAGGCCAATGAGGGGGGTCTTCGGGGCGAGCAGGCCGGCAGGCAGAGTGGTTAGGGGCAATCAGGCAGGCAGGCAAGTGAGCGGTTAAGAGCCAGCGGTCCCAGATTTCGAGAGGGATGTCCAACTGCCTGTTTAGGCCCGATTCACCCCCACTGGACTGATCACCCAAAGTGCACTCCCCTCCTGTTCTGATCACCTTTAACTGCCTCTGCTTTGTCCCTACCACCATGGCCTAAAACAGCAGTTGGACATCCCTTGAGGGGTTCCAGATTGGAGAGGCTGCAGGCCAGGATGAGGGACACCCCACCCCTCCACCCCCCATGCATGAATTTCATGCACCGGGCCACTAGTAAGGTTATAAACAGTTAAAATAACCAAAAAAGAAATTTGCTAGGAAGAGGTATAAATGAACATCCCCCACCCCCCCTCCCCCCCCAAAAAAAGCTTTAAGAACACAGTCAAGGCGAGATGAGTATAGGATTCAGAATAAAGAAATTCAAGAGGGGAGAGTAAGGAGAATGCAATAGAAGTTACAATGTAGTTAGATGTATGTTATTACTAAAGACCAAACTTTCAGATTGCATGGTGGGTCTAGGGGTATTTATGACATTATTCAGATAGATAAATAGATGAGTAGACAGATGATAGATGGTAGACAGATACATAGATGATAAATGACAACAGCTCTACATGAAGCAATGATGAGAGTTTGTCTTGAAATAAGATTGGATAGAGAGAAGTAAGGGAGCAGAAAAGGGTGGTGACATCAGGAGTTTAATTAGGCAGCTCTGAAGAATCTAAAGAGCTCTAAAGAATTGAGAGCAATCTAAACAAACAGTGAACATATAGATAAAGGATCTAGAAGCTAAGGTAATGTGGAAAGGGAAAGAACAGGAGGTGGCAATTTGTATGAAAGTTGTGAGTAAGAGGATGTCTTCTAGGTTTTAAGCTTGAGCTGCTGGGGAAAAAAATGTGGTTGAACCTTTAATGAAAAGAGAAAACATGGCTCTGATCTTGTTTGGCGTATTTTTTTTTTCCTCATGATTTTTTTTTTTAATTTATTATTTTTTTAAAATTTCTTTATTGATTAAGGTGTCACATATTTGTCCTCATCCCCCCATTCCCAGCCCACACCCCTCCCCATGGATGCCCCAACCCTCTGTTGAACTTAAGCATTGGTTAGGCTCATATGCATGCACACAAGACCTTTGGTTGATCTCTCCCCCCTCCCCCCACCCTCCCCTATCCTCCCTCTGAGGCCCGAAGGTCCGATCGATGCCTCCTTGTTTCTGGTTCTGTTCTTGTTCATCAGTCTATGTTGTTCATCATTTCCCCTAGATGAGCGAAATCATGTGTCACTAGAGATATATTTATAAGAATTGAATGTGCGATGAGCAATAATAGTTATGCTGACAGGCAAATGAATCCGTCTGTAGTGAGTTTCTTTCTGGACCAACAGTTCTTTTGAGACCCAATATCAATGTCCACCAGTTCCTTATGAGTACATGTCGGCACTGACCCCTCAGCTCTGGATGGTGGACAAATGGTGGTAATGCAGGTCTGACTCCCTCTGGTTTGGTCTCGGCCGGACCCAGGGGCACGGCTTCACCCGGATCCAGGGGCCCACGGCCTCACCCGGACCCGGGACCCAGCCTCACCCGGATCCAGGGGCACACGGCCTCGCCCAGACCCAGGATTCAGCTTCACCCAGACCCAGGGGCGCATGGCCACACCCGGACCCAGGGGCGCGTGGCCTCTCCCGGGCCCGAGATCCAGCCACACCCAGATCCAGGGGCACACGGCCTCGCCCGGACCCGGGCTCCAGCTTCCCCCGGACCCAGGGGCACGTGGCCTCACCCGGACCCAGGGGCGCGTGGCCTCTCCCAGACCCAGGGCCGCGTGGCCTCACCCGGATCCAGGGGCCCACGGCCTCACCCGGACACGGGGCCAGGCTCACCCGGATCCAGGGGCCCACGGCCTCACCCGGACCCGGGGCCAGGCTCACCCGGATCCAGGGGCCCACGGCCTCACCCGGACCCGGGGCCAGGCTCACCCGGATCCAGGGGCCCACGGCCTCACCCGGACCCGGGACCCAGGCTCACCTGGATCCAGGGGCCCACGGCCTCACCCGGACCCGGGACCCAGGCTCACCCGGGTCCAGGGGCCCACGGCCTCACCCGGACCCGGAACCCAGGCTCACCCGGATCCAGGGGCCCACGGCCTCACCCGGACCCGGAACCCAGGCTCACCCGGATCCAGGGGCCCACGGCCACACCCGGACCCGGGGCCAGACTCACCCGGATCCAGGGGCCCACGGCCTCACCCGGACCCGGGACCCGGGCTCACCCGGAACCAGGGGCCCACGGCCTAACCCGGACCCGGGACCCGGGCTCACCCGGATCCAGGGGCCCACGGCCTCACCCGGACCCGGGACCCGGGCTCACCCGGATCCAGGGGCCCACGGCCTCACCCGGACCCGAGACCCAGGCTCACCTGGATCCAGGGGCCCACGGCCTCACCCGGACCCGGGCCAGACTCACCCGATCCAGGGGCCCACGGCCTCACCCGGACCTGGGACCCGGGCTCACCCGGATCCAGGGGCCCATGGCCTCACCCAGACCCGGGGCCAGGCTGACCCGGATCCAGGGGCCCACGGCCTCACCCGGACCCGGGGCCAGGCTCACCCGGATCCAGGGGCCCACGGCCTCACCCGGAACCGGGATCTAGCTTCCCCGGCAGGACCCAGGGGCACGTGGTCTCACCCGGACCCAGGGGCACGTGGCCTCTCCCAGACCCAGGGTCGCGTGGCCTCACCCGGATCCAGGGGCCCACGGTCTCACCCAGACCCGGGACCCAGCCTCACCCGGATCCAGGGGCACACGGCCTCGCCCAGACCCAGGATTCAGCCTCACCCGGACCCAGGGGCGCATGGCCTCGCCCGGACCCAGGGGCATGTGGCCTCACCCGGACCCGGGGCCCAGCCTCACCCTGACCCAGTTCCCAGCCTCACCCGGACCCAGGGGCACGCGGCTTCACCCGGATCCGGGACCCAGCGGGGTTTCGTCTTCTTGATCCCAATTCCTGTTGGTTAATTCCCTCTCAGCAATTCCTTCGGCCATTTTCTCAGAGTTCCAGGGCAGCCACCGCAGAACTCGTTGGGCGGCGGGCTCGGCGAAGCTCCGGTGTGCCCGGTGCGCAGCGGCGGGCTGGTCCGGGGTGGCTGCGTCGGCCCTTGGGTCTGCAGCGGTGGCCGGTCGCCGAGCGTGCTCACCTGGCCGCTTCTGGGGCGTTGAGATTCTTGAAGGACTCGGAGGTCAGCAAGCGCAGAGTCTCCCACCCCATGTCTCCCAGGGGCTCGTCTGTCCGTGCTCGGCAGCGAGTGAAGCCTTCCCCTCAGCCGGAGACCGCTGGGGGAACTGCGCCGAGCACGATCTAGGCCGCCATTGTGTCGCCTGAGCCGTAGTTTTTAAAGTGTGGTCTTTGGGTCACCGGCATCAGCTTCATCCCGCGTACCCCTCTCTTTTATTCTAGTTGTAGAGCATCTGCTCAGTCAGCCCTCGGGTGGTTCTGGATGGTGTCTGCTCTGCTCTCCCGTCGTAGTCTCAAAATTGTTGTGGTAGGCAGCAATCAGGCTTCTGCCCTATGCCTCCATCTTGGTCCTTGTTTGTATAGTTAAGTCTTGATTGTTGTTGGTGTCACTGGGAGGAATTGTCCTCCAGGCCAATTGGCCGTGCGGACCCTCTGTGTCTATAAAGGAAGAGTTGCTGTGTGGGAGACACGTTTATGGGCCGGGTCTTGGTGCAGCAAGGCTTTGGCGCTCACTGCCTCTGCCTCTTGAATGTGTCCCTTATGGGAGTGGTTGAAATCTGGTGTCATCTCACACCGACCACTAGATGCCCTCGTTTCTGGGTCTCCAATGGAGTGTAGGTCAGCTACTGCCTGTGGCCCCTCAGCAGGAATTACAGCATCCCTTATATTCGTGACCTGTTTCGGTGTCTTCCCCTTTTGGCTGCCTCCCTATCGCTCAGCTTCCCCAATCTCCCTAGGTGGTCGCTCTTGATACCCCCCTTTGTGGGCTGAGTGCAAAGTCTTGGTGTTGTTAAGCCTTGATTGCTGTTGGTATACTGGGAGGATGTGACCTCCAGTCCAATTGGCTGTGAGGATCAGCTGTGTCTATGCCGGGAGACAGCCCCATTCAACTAGACTTGCAAAATTGTAAAAGCCTCTGTGTTCAGCTTGGATGGGGCGGAGTTACAGGGCGGAGCCTACCGCCTTGGCTTCCCGTCAGCCCCGCCCTATGAGGTTCCTGTGTCCCTCTGTACTCCCAGCAAACACCTCTGAGAGAAAAGCGCCCTGGAGTTTCGCGCGCTGCCAAACAGTCTAGACTCTCCCCCAATGAATCTGGATTCCCAGATTCTCGCCCGGAACTGGGTTTCCGTGTAGTCAGAATTGGGGCTCACCGCAGTCTGGCGCTTTTGTCTCCTTCCCTCCAGGGCGACTCAGCGGCACAGTCAACAGCCCATCCTCCGTGCATAATCCTGTGCGCGCCTCCGGTGCTCTGCTCTTCGCCTCCTCTCTGCACCTCTGCCCCACAGCCCAGTTTTCCCCAGTATGAGCCTGGATTCCCCGGGTCTTTCCCGGAACTGGTTCAGTGCAGTTGGAACTGGGGGTTCAGCACAGTCCGGAGCTTTTGTTTCCTTCCTGCTAGGGCAATCCAGCAGCACAGGCAACAGTCCCTCCTCTGCGCACATTCCCGTGCGCGGCTCCGGCGCAACTCCTCTGTGTCTCCGCCCCACAGCCCAGACTCCCCCCGCATGAACCCGGCTTCCCAGGGTTTCGCCCGGAACTGGGGTTCAGTGCAGTCGGAGCTGGGGTTCAGCACCATCTGGCGCTTTTATCTCCTTCCCGCCAGAGAACGCCAGCCAGGCCATCAGCCGCCCCTTCCTCTCCGGCTCCGTCTTCCCGCACGCGCGCGGGCTCGTGTCTCCGCCCGTGTCTCCATACCTCAAGCTTTTACGGCTTCTCTGATTTTCCTTGTGGTTTTCTCTTTCCTTCTAATTTTGGGCATTTCAGTCAGCCAGCTTTCCTGTGGTTCTGGATGATGTCCGTTTTGACTTTTAGTTGTGTTTTTGAAATTGTTGTGCCCAGCTGTAGGTTAGGTGTTTAACCTATGCCGCCATCTTGGTTTCTCCTTGTTTGGCGTATTTTTAAGAGATATCCAAATGAATAGTAGAATGAGAGGTAAAACAAAGCATGGATCAGAGTTGATAAGTGAAGTTATAGAAACAGAATAAATCATCTAGGAGTAGGAGAGTCAAGCCTGGGATTCTTGCAGAATGACTAAATGTTTACACAGAATGAGGATCCTAGTGGGGGAGGGAGGCATTTGTAAAATCTAGAATTGATACCAGGCTCTTTGTTTGTCTCCTTTTTGTATCAGCCAAAGAGCACAACAGAGTGTATTTGACAGTAATTTGGAGTAGGCATGCAATTGAACTGTAATATATAGTTATACAATATAAAACACGTGAGCTAAACTATAATATATGCACATACAATGTAAAGACATAAATAAGAATGGAGCTTTATTGTATCTTTCTATTTTTATATGTTTGAAATATTTTCTACACTAATAAAAGAGAAACATGCAAATTACCATCACTCCACTATGCTACCAGCCAATCAGAGTGAGTATACAAATTAACCTGAAAACATGGCGGCAGCACCCTCCCTCCCCCCCCCCCCCCGTCCCTGCTGCTCCTGCCCTGTGGGGGTTGCAGAAGTCAGGCTCCAGTGCTTGAGGCTGGCTGCAGCCTGGGAGACAAAGAAGCCACCTGCCCCAAGATCCCAGGCCACAGCCAGCAGCAGAAAATTAATGTCCACCTGCCCCATGTCCTGGGGGAGACAGAGAAACCGGACCCCAGAGCCTGAGGCTGGATGTGGCCCGAGAGATGAAGAAGCCGCCTGCTCCGTGATCCCAGGCCACAGACAGCCAGAGAAGTTACCCACACTGCATCCTAGGGAAGACTGAGAAGCCACCTGCCTGCAGTCCAGACACCAGCACCTGCAGCTGGCTACAGCCTGGTAGATGGAGAAGCCGCCCACCTCGCAGTCCTGGGAACCAGTACCTGCTCCTGGCCCAGGAGATGGAGAAGCTGCCCACCCCGGGGTCCTGGTGCCAGCACTTGCAGCTACAGCCCAGGAGAAGCCACCTGCCCACCATCCCCTGTGGCTACAGCTGGCCTGGGAGCCTATGAGTGACCAGAGGGAGGGAAGCCTGGATCCCTGGTGCCTGCGGTCGGCTGGAGGAGGAAATCCTGGGTCACAGATGCAGGGCCGAGGCAGAGGTGGTTAGGGGCAATCAAGCCAGCAGGGGAGCAGTTAGAGATAATCAAGTTAGCAGGCAGAAAAAGTTAGAGGCAATCAGGCAGGCAAGCAGTTAGGAGCCAGCAGTTATGGATTGTGAGAGAGATGTCCGACTGCCAGTTATCCCCTGAGGGTCCCAGATTGGAGAGGGTGCAGGCCGGGCTGAGGGACACCCTCTCCCCCCACCACCCGCACGAATTTTGTGCACTGGGCTACTAGTATAATAATTCTTTTAAATATTAAATGATGGTCTTTCAGAATAACCAATGAAATTACTCTTGGACTTTAGGGATTAACCTTGACACGACTAGCTCTCCCTCACCCATAACCATCCAATAAGTCACCAGTTTCTGTGGATAAACTACCTTTATCATTTCTGTATCTTTCCCTCTCTCTTCTCTTCCCAGAGCTGCAGTCTTCTTTTGGACCCTCAACACATACAGCAGTTTATCAGCCACATGGTTGCAGCCCAATCTTTCCAAAATGCAAATCTGATCCTATCTCTCTGCTACTTGAAATCCATCAAGATCACCCTCAGCCTTCAGAGTTACATTCTGCCTCCTGCAGGCAGCTGTACTGAAAGAATTGCAGCTCCCTGACCAGTCAAAGTACTGACTGCCCTAGGCCTTCATTCATTTTGCCCCCCACCCCCCACAGTTTAGAATTTCCCCTTTGTCTCTTTGCTCTCGCTCTCACCTGCACTCAACTCATTTACCTCCACAAATCAGTTTGGGCATCGTCTTCTCCAGAAAGTCAACCCTTATGACCATAGACTTGGGGGTTTCATTTCTATACCATGTCTCATGCTATACTAGGGGCTTAATCACAAGGAACAACAACAGCCTGTAATTATTGGAATTGAGAGTCTAGGTCAGTGGTTGGCAAACTCATTAGTCAACAGAACGGCAAACCGTGGCTCGCGAGCCGCAGTTTACCGACCACTGCTCTATCGCAACAGTCCTCCAAGCATGGGCCAGGGCTCCCTCAGGACCTTTTCCAAGGTCCTTTTGAAGTCAAAACTATTTTCTGAGAAATATCAAGACATTATTTGCTTTTTTCACTGTGTTCTGTTTGCACCAATGGTGCCAAAGCATCAGTGGGTAAAAGGGCTAGTGCTTTTTCATGAAGCAAGGCAGTGGCACCCAACCATACTGGTACTCATTGCTTTCTTCAGCATCACACACTTGCAGTAAACTTTAAAAATGTGAAAGCACAGATTCCCTCAAATAGCTCCGTGATGAAGCAGTAAGAATTATTATTTTTATTCACTTAAGTACCCATCCTTCTAAATATTGATGTCATGAGGAAAAGCATTTGTGAGACTGTTTGAATTGAGAGCTAAATAGGCACTTTTTTTCCTGGAATACCATCTTACTTAAAGGAAAAACTGACATACTATGGTTATGGAGACTTGTGTATTTGGAAGATATTTATTTATTTATTTCTTTTTTTTAAATTTCTTTATTGATTAAGGTGTCACATATTGGTCCTCATACCCCCATTCCCATCCCACACCCCTTCCCACGGATGCCCCAACCCCCTGTTGAACTTAACCATTGGTTAGGCTCATATGCATGCACACAAGTCCTTTGGTTGATCTCTCCCCCCTCCCCCCACCCTCCCCTATCCTCCCTCTGAGGCCCGATAGTCGGATCGATGCCTCCTTGTTTCTGGTTCTGTTCTTGTTCATCAGTCTATGTTGTTCATCATTTCCCCTAGATGAGCGAGATCATGTGTCACTAGAGATATACTTATATGAACTGAATGTGAGACGAGCAATAATAGTTATGCAGACAGGCAAATGAATCAGTCTGTAGTGAGTTTCTTTCTGGACCAACAGTTCTTTTGAGACCCAATATCAATGTCCACCAGTTCCTTATGTGTACATGTCGGCACTGACCCCTCAGCTCTGGATGGTAGACAAATGGTGGTAATGCAGGTTCGATTCCCTCTGGTTGGGTCTCGGCCAGACTCAGGGGCACGGCTTCATCCGGACTCAGGGGCACGTGGCCTCACCCGGACCCAGGGGGTGCGTGGCCTCACCTGGACCCAGGTGCGCGCGGCTTCCCCTGGACCCGGGACCCAGCCTCACCCGGATCCAGGGGCACATGGCCTCACCCGGACCCGGGATCTAGCTTCACCCGGACCCAGGGGCACATGGCCTCACCCGGACCCAGGGGCGCGTGGCCTCTCCCAGATCCAGGGGAGCGTGGCCTCACCCGGACCTAGGTGTGTGCGGCCTCACCCGGACCCGGGACCCAGCCTCACCCGGATCCAAGGGCACACGGCCTCACCTGGACCCGGGATCCATCTTCATCCAGACCCAGGGGCGTGTGGCCTTACCCGGACCCAGGGGCGCGTGGCCTCACCCGGGCCCGGAACCCAGCCTCACCCGGACCCAGGGGTGCCTGGCCTCACCCGGACCCAGGGGCATGTGGCCTCACCTGGACCCAGGTGCGCGCGGCTTCCCCTGGGCCCGGGACCCAGCCTCACCCGGATCCAGGGGCACATGGCCTCACCCAGACCCGGGATCTAGCTTCACCCGGACCCAGGGGCGCGTGGCCTCACCCCGACCCAGGGGCGCGTGGCCTCTCCCAGATCCCAGGGCTCGTGGCCTCACCCGGACCTAGGTGAGTGCGGCCTCACCCGGACCCGGGACCCAGCCTCACCCGGATCCAAGGGCACACGGCCTCACCTGGACCCGGGATCCATCTTCATCCAGACCCAGGGGCGTGTGGCCTTACCTGGACCCAGGGGCGCGTGGCCTCACCCGGGCCCAGAACCCAGCCTCACCCGGACCCAGGGGCACGTGGCCTCACCTGGACCCAGGTGCACGCGGCTTCCCCTGGGCCCGGGACCCAGCCTCACCAGGATCCAGGGGCACATGGCCTCACCCGGACCCAGGATCTAGCTTCACCCAGACCCAGGGGTGCGTGGCCTCACCCGGACCCGGGATCTAGCTTCACCCCGACCCAGGGGCGCGTGGCCTCTCCCAGACCCAGGGGCGCGTGGCCTCACCTGGACCTAGGTGTGTGCGGCCTCACCCGGACCCGGTATCCAGCTTCACCTGGACCCAGGGGCACGTGGCCTTACCCAGACCCAGGGGCGCATGGCCTCACCCGGGCCTGGGACCCAGTCTCACCCGGATCTAGGGACACACGGCCTCACCCGGACCCAGGATCTAGCTTCCCCTGGACCCAGGGGCGCGTGGCCTCTCCCAGACCTAGGGTTGCGTGGCCTCACCCGGATCCAGGGGCCCACGGCCTCACCCGGACCCGGGACCCAGCCTCACCCAGATCCAGGGGCACACGGCCTCGCCCAGACCCAAGATCCAGCTTCACCCGGACCCAGGGGCGCGTGGCCTCTCCCGGGCCCGGGACCCAGGCTCACCCGGATCCAGGGGCACACGGCCTCGCCCAGACCCGGGATCTAGCTTCTCCCGGACCCAGGGGTGCGTGGCCTCACCCGGACCCAGGGGCGCGTGGCCTCTCCCAGACCCAGGGTCGCATGGCCTCATCCGGATCCAGGGGCGCACGGCATCACCCGGACCCGGGACCCAGCCTCACCCGGATCCAGGGGCACGTGGCCTTACCCGGAGCAGGAGTCGCCGGCCTCACCTGGACCCGGGATCCAGCTTCACCCGGGCCCAGGGGCGCGTGGCCTTACCCGGACCCAGGGGCACACGGCCTCACCCGGCCCCGGGACCCAGCCCCACCCGGATCCAGGGGCACACGGCCTCGCCCGGACCCAGGGGAGCGCGGCTTCACCCGGATCCGGGGCCCAGCGGGGTTTCGTCTTCTTGATCCCAATTCCTGTTGGTCAATTTCCTCTCAGCAATTCTTTCGGCCATTTTCTCAGAGCTCCAGGGCAGCCGCCGCAGAACTCGTTGGGCGGTGGGCTCGGCGAAGCTCCAGTGCGCCCGGTGCGCGGCAGCGGGCTGTTCCGGGGTGGCTGCGTCGGCCCTTGGGTCTGCAGCGGTGGCCGGTCGCCGAGCGTGCGCACCTGGCCGCTTCCGGGGCGTTGAGATTCTTGCAGAACTCGGAGGTCAGCAAGCGCAGAGTCTCCCACCCCATGTCTCCCAGGGGCTCGTCTGTCCGTGCTCAGCAGCGAGTGGAGCCATCCCCTCAGCTGGAGACCGCCGGGGGAACTGCGCCGAGCACATTCCAGGCCACCATTGTGTCGCCTGAGCCGTAGTTCTTAAAGTGTGATCTTTGAGTCACCGGCATCAGCATCATCCTGCGTACCCCTCTCTTTTATTCTAGTTGTAGAGCATCTGCTCAGCCAGCCCTCCGGTGGTTCTGGATGGCGTCTGCTCTGCTCTCCCATCGTAGACTCAAAATTGTTGTGGTAGGCAACAATCAGGCTTCTGCCCTATGCCTCCATCTTGGTCTTTCTTTGTATAGTTAAGTCTTGATTGTTGTTGGTGTCGCTGGGAGGAATTGTCCTCCAGGCCAATTGGCCGTGTGGACCCTCTGTGTCTATAAAGGAAGAGTTGCTGTGCAGGAGACACGTTTATGGGCCGGGTCTTGGTGCAGCAAGGCTTTGGCGCTCTCTGAGTCTGCCTCTTGAATGTGTCCCTTATGCGAGTGGTTGAAATCTGGTGTCATCTCACATCGACCACTAGATGCCCTCATTTCTGGGTCTCCAATGGAGTGTAGGTCAGCTACTGCCTGAGGCCACTCAGCAGGAATTACAGCAAAAACTGCAGTTTCCTCCTCCTGTCTGAGCGGCCCTGGAGCAGTCCGACTAGAACCGCAGTTTATCTGGTCAAGCTGCCACAGGGCAGGCCACCCACATGCAATAGCCGTTGTTTGAAGCCCAGGTGGGCCTTCAAAACGTGCGGGACGGGTGTCAGGGCTGGGCGGGGCCTCAGGGCGCTACCAGGCCATGGCGTGGTCAACTGCAATGGTGAAAGTCTGCTTTTTCTGCTTTCCACGTTTCTAAGCCCCCTCGTTCCGCACTCCAGCGCAGCAAACACTGATTGCTGGGCACACCTCTGCAAGGAAGTTACTCCCACTCTCCGACACGAAGGCCGAGAGTCCAGCCTCTCCCCGCAGGCGTCTGGGTCTCCCGCTCGTCCCCAGAAGCTGGATTTCAGGGTGATGGGGAGCTAATCTCCCCTAGGGTTGGAACAAAAGCCGCGCGTCCCTTCCCCCGCCACCAGCCCGACCCATGCGCCTCCGCACCTCAGCCCCTCCGAGTTCGCTCTTTCCTCTTCCCTCTTAGCTGTAAATCCACCATTCAGCCAGCTCTCCTGTGGTTCTGGGTGGCAGACGCTCTGTCCTCCAGTTGTATCCCCGAAATTGCTGTGTGCAGCGAAGTTCCTTTGTTTAACTTTGCTGCCTTCTTGGTTCTCCTCTCTCAAAATGGCTATAGGACTTGAATATAAGACAGGAAGTCCTAAAAATCCTCTAAGTCGGTGTCAGCGGGCACTGGGGCCCCGAGGATCTCACTGAGCAGCTCGGCCAGGTCAGTGACGGGGATGGGCCAGTCCTGCGGAAAGATGGTCTCTTCCTTCACCAAGAGCCACTGCGCCGAGTCCGCGGTCACCGCCACAGCAGCTGCAGCGGCCGCCCACGAGCTCATGGCCCCGGCTGCGGTGCTGACTGAGAGGAGCAGCTGCCCGGCCTGGGGAGACGCGAGCAGGAGTCGCCGCGCTCACCAGTCCATCTTTTAGTTGTATTTCCGAAACTGCCATGCGAGGTAGAGATCAGCTGTTCACCTCCGCGGCCATCTTGGCTCCTCCCCCGGAAGATATTTATTTAAATGAATGAAGCACCCTAGCCAGTTTGGCTCAGTGGATAGAGCATCAGCCTGTGGACTGAAGGGTCCTAGGTTTGATT
>JAULJE010000089.1:0-12500 GCA_030846915.1 Cnephaeus nilssonii
ATCGACCCAAACCACTATGCTCAATTAATATTTGACAAAGGAGGCATGAACATACAATGGAGTCAAGACAGTCTCTTCAATAAATGGTGTTGGGAAATTGGACACACACATGCAAAAAAAATGAAACTAGATCACCAACTTACACCATACACAAAAATAAACTCACAATGGATACAGGACTTAAAACATAAGACGGGAAACCATAAAAATACTAGAGGAATCCACAGGCAACAAAATCTCAGACATATGCCAAAAGAACTTCTTCACTGACACTGCCCCTAGGGCAATGGAAGCTAAAGAGAAAATTAACAAATGGGACTACATCAAAATAAAAAGCTTTTTTACAGCAAAAGAAACCACCAACAAAACAACAAGAAAGCCCACTGCATGGGAGAACATATTTGCAAATGGTATCACTGATAAAGGTTTAATCTCCAACATCTACAGGCAGCTTATGCAACTTAATAAAAGGAAGATAAATGATCCAATAAAAAAAATGGGCAACGTACCTAAACAGAATATTTTCAAAAGAAGACAGAAGGAAGGCCAAGAGACACATGAAAACATGCTCAAAGTCACTTATTATCCGAGAGATGCAAATCAAAACAACAATGAGGTACCATCTCACACCTGTCAGAATGGCTATCATCAACAAATCAACAAACGACAAGTGTTGGCGAGGATGCAGAGAAAAAGGAACCCCGTGCACTGCTGGTGGGAATGCAGACTGGTGCAGCCACTGTGGAGAACAGTATGGAGTTTCCTCAAAAAACTGAAAATGGAACTCCCATTTCACCCAGTAATCCCACTCCTGGGAATATATCCGAAGAAACTAGAAACACCAATCAGAAAGGATATATGCACCCCTATGTTCATAGCAGCACAATTTACAATAGCTAAGATTTGGAAACAGCCTAGGTGCCCATCAGCAGATGACTGGATCAGAAAACTGTGGTACATCTACACAATGGAATACTATGCTGCCATAAAAAAGAAGGAATTCTCATCATTTGCAGCAACCTGGATGGAATTGGAGAATATTATACTAAGTGAAATAAGCCAGTCAATGAATGAAAAATACCACATGATCTCACTCATTTATGGATAATAAAGAACATTATAAACTGATGAACAAAAAAGATAGATACAGAGACAGTAAAGCAACAAACAGACTTTCAAATTACAGGGGGAAAGTTAGGGAGAGGTGGGGGAGATAAGAAATCAAACAAAGGACTTGTATGCATGCATATAAGCATAAACAATGGACGCAAAACTCTGGGGGGTGAGGGCATGTATGGGTGTGGGTGGGGCGGGGGTAATGGTAAGATATGTACACATATAATACCTCAATAAAAAAAGGTAAAAAAAAATCAATAAAAATTGATTGTAGGCTAAATAAAATAAAAATGATTATTCTTATCACTGTTTTAAATATTGTTAATTTTTATGTTATTTTTCAAATATAAGAAAAACCAAAAGGAGACATTTTACATTATTATCAAGGCTTATTAACCAGGTTACAGGGACTGATAAATTTACAACATTAATGTCACAATATTCTCCCAGAGACAAAGAGGTCAATGACCACGACTTAACACCCGGACATTTTTGTCCATTTAAAGAAACATTAATTAAAGACTCACCAACATTGTTGTAATGAACCTTATTAGGTTTCCTAACCGCTAATGGACATCTGCCCTGTCTGTGACACCTCCACCTACAGTGGAAATCAAAAGCTTTTCAAGGAGAGAAAAGGACAGATATCAAAAATAGTCAGCCATCCTGAGGCACTGACAAGGTCTGTATACCTACAAGTATTGTTAAGAATTAGAGGCCCGGTGTATGGATTCATGCACCGTCGGGGTCCCTCAGCCTGGCCTGTGCCCTCTTGCAATCTGGGACCCCTTGGGGGATGTTGGACTGCCGGCCTGCAGGGATTGGGCCGAAACTGGCAGTCCGACATCCCCTGAGGGATGTAGCAGTGCATGAAGCGGCAGGTGGCTGGGGAAGAGCCCAAGCTGGGGCTGGGCACCACTCCTGCTCATCCCAGCCCTGCTGCTGTGGAGGTGGGAGAAGTTTGCGGTGCCACAGCTGCACCCGCCAGTCGTGAGCCCAGCATCTGGTGCCTGTTGGTCAGCTGAGTGGCAGTCCTGCTGTGGGAGTGCACTGACCACCAGGGGGCAGCATCTGTGTTGAGCATCTTCCCCCTGGTGGTCAGTGCACATCATAGTAACTGGTCTTTTGGTTGTTCGGTTGCTTAGGCTTTTATATATAGAAACTAGTGGCTCGGTGCACAGAATTCATGCACGGGGGGTAGGGGGGGGAGGGGTGTCCCTCAGCCCGGCCTGCACCTTCTCCAATCTGGGACCCCTCGGGGGATAATCGGCAGTTGGACATCCCTCTCACAATCCAGAATTGCTGGCTCCTAACCGCTCGCCTGCCTGCCTGATTGCCCCTAACTGCTTCTGCCTGCCAGCCTGATCATCCCTATCTGCTCCCCTGCTGGCTTGATTGTCCCTAACCACCTCTGCCTTGGCCCCGCACCCAGGACCCAGGATTCCCTCCTCCAGCCGGCCACAGGCACATGGGATCCAGGCTTCCCTCCCTTTGGTCAGCCATAGGCACCTGGGATCCGGGCCAGCTTCGCTCGGGCCGGCTGCAGCTGCAGGGGATGGTGGGCAGGTGGCTTCGCCTGGGCTGCAGCCGCAGGTGGTGGTGCCCAGGACTGCGGGGTGGGTGGCTTCTCTGTCTACCATGCCTTAGGCTGGCACCTGGACCGCAGGCAGGCGGCTTCTCCGTCTTCCCTGGGATGCAGTATGGGTGGCTTCTCCGGCTGGCTGTGGCCTGGGATCACGGGTAGGCGGCTTCTTCGTCTCCTGGGCCGCAGTCAGTCTCAGGCGCTGGCGCCCACTTCTCCGTCTCCCCCAACTTCTCTGACTCTCACAGGCACAGAGCGGCTGGGGGGCAGGGTCGCTGCCATCTTTGTCAGGTTAATTTTCATACCCACTCCTGATTGGCTAGTGTGTGTCGCAGAGGTATGGTCAATTTGCATCTTTCTCTTTTGTTAGTTGCGGGGGCCTGATGCGGGGTGGGGGCAGACATGGCGGGGATCTCCCTTTTCTGCGTCCCGCGTGGAAAGAGAGATGAACGAACCGGTTCTAAGTGGAGGCAGGCAGGGATTGAGAAATATTAGAAATAAAGAGAGGAGACACAGAGATAGATTTGAAAGCTGGGGCTGGGTGAATCTTTCTGTGCCTGGCTGAGGCCACAGAACAGATCCAGACTGCAAAGCTGAGGCTTTATTCATAATCAGGGACAAACAAGGCAATTAACAATGTTCTTGTAAGTTTCACATGTTTTGGCAGCACTTGCTGCCCCTCCCACAGCCCACTAGCTACCCAGGAAGGATCTAGGGATCAGTTACAGGATTAGGCTTAATTATGCTGGGAGGGGTTTGCCCTCCAAACGAACTTGTTTGTGACCCTGCCACAGGTCAGTCAGAGGCTTAACCCTATAACCGCTTCCTACATCTCACCCTTTCTTTTCAATTTAAGCTACTAATAATGGAAGTAAAATTTAAACATCAAGAACAAATTTCTGACTATTAAAACATTAACAAAGCAATGCCAATGCAAAACCCAATAACAAAACAATGCCAATGCAAAATCCAGACATGGCTATTAATAAAACAATGCCAATGCAACACAACAATAAAGAAATCAAGCTACAGTAACATTTTCCTACTAAATGCAAGTTTCTTTTGCTGATTTACTCAAGAGTCCTCAGACTTGGCTGTGCATGGCCAGAAACATGATTAAAGAAGTAGCTTCAACTTCTTGCTTTACCACAATCTGCTGTGCTTCAGTCGTTTTCTTCAGATGACTCCATGTTGGCACCTCAGTCCCCTGTATAGCTTAGCTTTCAGTTTTCTTCTTCTTCTGCTTCGCTGTCATCAGGGCAGCTGTCAGTCCTTTTGAGTGAAGGGACACAGGAGCTTCTCTGGGTCCATTGTGGTGATGGACGTAATGCTCTGGCACCCAAATTGGCTGCATTGCTCCTTCTGGAAAGATATAAAACACAACCTCTTCCCCACATTATTACTGAATCTGATAAAACTCTTGTCTGGTTTATGCTTCCTTCCACCTAGCTGACTCGGTGGAAGCTATTGTACAGGAGGCCTGATACCTTTCACCTGCTGTACAATCCTTTGCATTATAATTCAAAATTTTTAAAGTATAAAAAGCATGACTGAGCCTCTTTTGAGGTGACACATAACACCTGTCTCCCCCTTTTTGTTTTAATAAATGATTTTAAGAGTACGATTGGCTCTTTCCACTATTGAGTGACATCCATTTTGTCAGATTTGATTAGGTTTAAGTCCTTGGGGATTTACCCCTAAAGTTGGCACAGAAAGGAGGATAACATACTGAGGACATTGCCTCCAATAAAACATGGACATTGTCCTTCTCTAATAACATTTTAAAGGCTGAAAATTAAATGAAAAGTTCCTCTGAATTAGTGTGCCCTATAGTAGCTGTTTCAATAAATTTGGTCATACTTACCACATAAGCACTGTTACTATAGGTTGATGGGCTCTGTAGCAAAATCTGTTAAGGCATAAATAAGAGCTTGTATTTCTACTGATATATAAAAAGTTTGAAGGATCTTTGCTCCCCTGCTGCAGTAGATCCAGCCTTTTTGGAACTGGATCCATCTGTAAAAATGGTTAATGCCTGAGGTATAACATCTCTTTTAATGTGGCAGCTAATACTATTCTCTGTGTTAAAATAAGGCAAGCCCCTAAGTCAGGGGTCCTGGTAAAACACAAAACATCAAATATTTTGACTTCTATGCAGAAGGGTGTGCACACATGGTCTGTAAGTGTGCACACCGACCTTCCTTACCCTTGGTCCTGGTCAACCTGCAGCAATGCACAGGTAATGACTGCTATATGGCAAGGCATCTTCACTATCTTTATTTCTGGACTATTTCCCCTCTGTTCTCGGGGGCCACTACTTATTCTGTGGCTGGAAACAGTCCTATCAGGTCCTCTCTGGGATCCGTTGTTGCAGGAATCCATATGGGCTTTGGAGTTTTCTGGAAATATAAACATATTCTCGACCAAAGGTTAATAAAGAACTCTTTTCTATAAATTAGACTTGGGATCCTTTTGATTTTTGTCCAAATGATTTTCCTTTGGCTTATGTTGACACCATAAGATTTTTCATGGGTGCCTTATCAGCATTATAAATGAAAAATAATTTTTAAAGTAAAATTTTAAAGTAATTAAGGCTTGATGTAATTTACTTACAGGATATTTCTTACAGGATATTATTCTACTATCCTTTTTTGATTAATTATTATGAGGCTATTATAAAAAAATTTTAATGCAGTCTTGATGACTTTTATTTTTAATTTTTGCACAAGAATATGACTGCTTTGGATTCATTGGGTGTTAAGCAATTTTACCATAAAATGAACTACCAATAGAAATTTTGGTTAATACTTTAGAAACAGCTTTTTGTACAATTAGATTTTTCTTGAATATTCACTTATTTCATTTAGCCAATTTAAATTAATCTGAAAACTTGACTATTTTACTGTCAAAATTTAATACTCTAACAACAATCTTAGTTTATCCTGTAAATATTAATGGAAAGGGTTATTTTGCATCCTTGAGAAAGCCCTGAGCTATCCTGGATTTAGGCTGGATTTAGATATAGGGCAGCTGCCATTGGCCAACTCTCTGTTGCCTGGGTCCCAATCCAAGCTGGGCCAAATCTCTTTCTGTTATCTGGGTCCAGATCTGATCTGGGCCAAGTCTCTGTATGTTGCCTGGGTCCCAATCTGAGCTGGCATGGGAAGTGCGAAGCAGCCGTGGGGCAGGAGACCTCCCTCAGAAGGGGCGAGTGTTCAAGCCCCTGCAATTTTGGGGGGGTGAGGATCTGTGCCCCACCTCTGTTAACCCCCAAATTCTCTCCTGATGGCCCCTCTGCGACTGTGCCTGTGTTAGGTTGTTCCTCCCCTGAGGAATCTTACCCATCTTTGAATAACCAGCCATCCTCCGGGGCCAAGCAGGGTGATGCGAGGTTCAGTTCTGTCTCCTTGGTAGCCTGTGCCCCCATGGCCTCCATGCCCAGCACCTGCCTTGGGATCCCCTCGCTGGCTGGCGGGGCCCTGGCACTGATCACATATCTTGGGGAACCCAGGTATCTTCTCCATGGAGGGCCCAGCTCATGCTGTTGGGCGAGAGACAGATCCATGGTACCAGCCACCATGAGGCTTCAACCTCAGCATGAACAGAAAACTCAGGCAACAGCTGTGGGCAATTGCATTGTGAGAAGAGGGTCCCTCTTGGCAAAAAGGGCAAGAGGGACCAATATGGAATGCTCAAGTGCCTACCCAGGGGGCCTTCCACACCCTGGAAGGGGTTTAAATCCTTTCATGTCCCTTTTATATTGCTGCCAAATATTCAAAGAATTACTTTGTAAGTTTGTTTAGGATAAATGTACAATATGCTGTTGTAAAATATCAAAAATTATAATGAAATTATAGAATAATATCACGTAAGGATATTCTTTGCTCTAGGCCATGGCAATTCAATTTCAAACTGGCTATCAATTTCTTTTTGTATAGACAAGGTTTTAACCAGTTAATGTCCCCTAATAATCTCTGAAAGTCATTTAATCTTTTCTTAACTCCACCTTCGGAGGCCTAATGTATTGGTTATCAATTATAATCCTTACTAGAAGCCCGGTGCACGAAATTCGTGCACGGCAGGGGGTTGTCCCTCAGCCCAGCCTGTACCCTCTCCAATCTGGGACTCCTGGAGGGATGTCCGACTGCCCGTTTAGGCCCAATCCTGGTGGGATTGGGCCTAAACGGGCAGTTGGACATCCCTCTCACAATCCAGGACTGCTGGCTCCCAACTGCTTGCCTGCCTGCCTTCCTGATTGCCCCTAACCGCTTTTGCCTGCCAGCCTGGTCACCTCCTAACAACTCTGCTGCCAGCCTGGTTGATGCTTAACTGCTCCCCTGCCAGCCTGTTTGCCCCCAACTTCCCTCCTCTGCCAGCCTGGTCACCCCTAACTGCCCTCTTCTGCAGGGTTGATCACCTCCAACTGCCCTCCCTTGCAAGCCTGGTCCCTCTCAACTGCCCTCACTTGCAGGCCTGGTCCCTCACAACTGCCCTCCCTTGCAGGCCGGGTGCCTCCCAACTGCCCTCTCCTGCTGGCCATCTTGTGGTGGCCATCTTGTGTCCACATGGGGGCAGGATCTTTGACCACATCGGGGCAGCTATATTGTGTGTTGCAGTGATGATCAATCTGTATATTACTCTTTTATTAGATAGGATAGAGGCCTGGTACAGGGGTGGGGGCCAGCTGGTTTGCCCTGAAGGGTGTCACAGATAAGGGTGGGGGTTCCCTTGGGGTGTGGGGCGGCCTGAGCGAGGGGCCTGTGGTGGTTTGCAGGCCGTCCACGCTCCCTGGCAACCCAAGGGGAGGCCTGGTATCTGGAATTTATTTTCCTTCTACAATTGAAACTTTGTAGCCTGGAGCGGGGCCAAGCCTGGGGCTCCGGCAGCCATTTCTGTGGCAGTTAATTCACCTTCTACAATTGAAACTTTGTAGCCTTAAGCGGGTGAGCCCGGCCAGGGTGTGCGGAAAGCTTTGCTTCCCCTGTTGCCGGCGGCAACCCTGGCCTGCTCTCTCAAGCTCCATTCTGCCACCATTTGTTTGAATTTGTTTACCTTCTATAATTGAAACTTTGTAGCTTGAGTGGAGGCTTAGGCCTGCAACGGCTATGGAAAGCTTGGCTTACTCTGTTACCTGGGAAACCTTGCTCTCTGTGGCTGTAGCCATCTTGGATTGGGGTTAATTTGCATACTCGCCCTGATTGGCTGGTGGGCGTGGCTTGGCTGGTGGGCGTGGCTTATGTAGCGGAGTGATGGTTAATTTGCATATTACCATTTTATTAGAGAGGATGATATTTGAAGGAAACCTCTCTTTATTTTCTTCCAAAATAATTTTTCAGGCTATAGAGAGTTTCATTTAAAAATCTTTGCCACATGAAACAATTTTTCTTAAGGTTATGGTGACCACTAGTATGGATCAGATTTAATATTTTAATAACAATCCTCAGTTTATCCTGTAATACCAGTGAAAGAGATTTCAAAATTTTCAAATTTCTCCTTTTTATTAAGCAAGAAATTTATTTTTTAAGAGTATTCCCATTAGCTAATTTGCATATACAGAGGGATCATGGGAAGCCTTCAGTAACTTTCTTAGAAGACTTATTTAAATTGCTTACAAAGACATTGGCTTATTTAAAGGAAGGGGGTTGGCCTTTGTTATTTCAAGATGGCGGCCCCCAAGCCATGTGAGTGGTAAGACATGTGGCCATCATGGAGGCTGCTCAATCTGTTCTTTTAAAAGAAAGTAAAAAATCATATTTCAGACAATCACTAGCTGTTTTTGGTCTTTATTAGAATTGTTTATAAAATTATTGGCTTTTATTATAATTTAATAAGCTAATTTATTTAAGTAATTAAAGTAGGTATCTTCATTTTAAAAATAAAGCAAAATTACGTCTGAATTCACAAGCCGCAAATGTTGCCCCGCCTCTAGCTTAATGCAGGAGGCTACATAAAGTCAGGCAGTAAATGGTGGCTTCTAATCTGTTCTTAAATATTATTTGGATTCAATTACTTATAAAAACATTGGCTTCTCATGTAACTTAATATATATAAGACCTTGATTATATTTTAAAAGCTAATATATAAAGTAACTTAAGTAGGTATCTTTAGTTATAAGGCAAAGAAACTTATTCAGTAAAACTTACAGGTTTGATACTCTATTGGTCTGATCCAAAAGCATAAACACTGTCCCACCTCTAGCCCATTCAAAATGATGGCTGCTTGGGGCTTGTCTTTCTTGAAATTTTACTGCTGTTGAAAATGTTGGCTATATTTAAGAAATATATTGTTTTTGCCCTTCTTTCAGGTGAAAACTTTCATAAAATTTAATATATATGCATATAAGTAAAATATATTAATTAATTTTTATTTGATAAAGTTTTCCGTGTGATTCCAGGTATCAATCGGTTTAATTAAAAAAAATATTTCTTTTAAGAGAGGAACAGACTTTTGAAACATTTCGGGACCCATGAAATGTCTAAAAGCTACTCTCAAAACCTTGAAATACACTTGGAAAGATCAAATATATACATTTATATATTTATATATGATTTGAAGATTATATACTTAAATTATCTCAAAGAATATCAATTACATTTAAAGTGGATCATAGAGTTAATCCTCTTTTTAAAATCAGACCAAGAAGTAACATATTTTGAATTCCTAATTATTTAAGAGAAACACATTTTATTTTGTCAAAAACACATTTTTATGTTTTAGGTATTATTACCACATTTATATAATTTCTCCCAATTCAATTTGAACCTTACACTTTCAGAGCTTTAAATTTTAGGTAGCAAAATTAAATACTTAATGTTTCTCAAATCAATAATACTTTTACATTTTTAAGGATACATTTCAAATAAAATATAAGGCATATTTAATGAATAGATTAACATCTATCCTCTAGACTTCATGCAATGCATACTCAGATCAACATTTCAGTATTATAACAATTCAATACATTTAGATCATTTAAATTTATCATTTGATTTAGTAAACTTCCAAGTTCTTTTAAATTTCCAGCTGATAGGCCTGGCCCAGCCTCTAAATTTTAAAACGGTCACAATTTTCCTGCTGGGGAAGTCAAGAAGCAAACTCTCAGCCATTCATATGTAAACTTGACTATTTCCTTCCTGCTATTTACTTGCCTCTGGTGGGAAATATCAAGAGTTACTTTAGATGTCTTGGGAAACTGGCCTGTATTTCTTTCTCCGGTTCATCTTTGCCATCTTTAAGGCCAAAACAGTCTCTGGTTTTTATTCTGTACACAGCAAACAGTTAAGTTCAGCTCAAAACTATGCGCACTCGTTTTTAAACTGGCCTTTTCCCTTTACAAGTGCACAGAAATCCTGGATGCATTTATGAATTTGTAAAATCTTTAAGTCATTAGCTGGAAAATAAATAAGGATGGCGAAGATGAGGCCTCTCAAAGTGGCCTTTCCCCCACCTCCTTGTTTCTTCAGGGGAAGTTTCAGTAATGGTCTGGCATCTACTGTTTTTTTTTGTTTTTTTTTTTTTACTTTTTCAATTTTTATATATTTTTATTTTTTAAGGAAAGAAAAAGAGTTTTAAGATAAAAGAATTATTGGCAGTTGCTGAGAAGTTCCTTTTATCCTTTTCTACCTGGTTATAAGTAGTTTACACATGGAGGCAGAGGAGGTGCAGATGGTATTCTTAGAGACTTGCACCCTTCCACTGCACCCCACATAGACATTCTTAAGCTCTCTTGTGCTGAATCAAGGCCATCACCAATTAAAATAGGAATTTTTTCTGGACTTTTGCTGAGTATTGGTCACACAACTGCTTTCTAACCTTTTCCCAGGTTTCATCAACAAAACTTAAGAAAGAAATCAAGAATCTGACTATGCTTAACAGCATCTTTGAGCTATGAGCATAGTTTAAAGCATTTAGAAGGATTACCCATGCTTTACACCCGGCTATTTCAATTCAGTTCAATACAATACACTCTCCTATACCTTACATTTCTTAAATCTGTGGTGCGCGCAATTCTTGGGAGCGATCCCTTGCCTCTTACTCATGGCCTACGTTGGGCGCCAGAATGCAGGGGCCTGATGCGGCGGGGGCCAAGCATGGCGGGGATCTCCCTTTTCTGCGTCCTGCGCAGAAAGAGAGATGAAAGAACCGGTTCTAAATGGAGGCGGCCAGGGATTGAGAAATATTAGAAATAAAGAAAACAAGACGCAGAAATAGATTCATGAAGCTGGGAGCTGGATGGATCTTTCTGTGCCTGGCTGAGGCTACAGAACAGATCCAGACTGCAAAGCTGAGGCTTTATTTATAATCAGGGACAAACAAGGCAATTAACAATGTTCTTGTAAGTTTCACTTGTTTTGGCAGCACTTGCTGCCCCTCCCACAGCCCACTAGCTACCCAGGAAGGATCTAGGGATCAGTTACAGGATCAGGCTTAATTATGCTGGGAGGGGTTTGCCCTCCAAACGAACTTGTTTGTGATCCTGCCACAGGTCAGTCAGAGGCTTAACCCTATAACCACTTCCTACTCTCTCTCTCTCTCTCTCTCTCTCTCTCTCTCTCTCTCTCTCCCCTACCCCCTCCCTTCCTTTCTGAAATAAATAAGAATATGACTTAGCACCAGGACATTTTTGTCCATTTACAGAATCATTAATTAAAGACTCTCCAATGTTGTTGCATTGAGCATTATCCGGTTCCTAAGCATTAATGGACATGTGCCCCCATCTTTGGCACCTCCATGAACAGTGGAGGTTAAAAGGTTTTCTAGGAAAGAAAGGACAGATATTAAGAACTACAGGCCCGGTGCACGAAATTCGTGCATGGGGGTGGTGGGGGAGGGGGTTGTCCCTCAGCCCAGCCTGTACCCTCTCCAATCTGGGACCCCTCGAGGGATGTCCAACTGCCTGTTTTTTGAGTTGTAATTGAATTGTTCATTGAAGCTTTGTAGCCTGCAGTGGAGGGTGAGGTCGGCCAGGGCTGCAGAAGCTTAGCTTTCTCCATTGCCCAGGGCAACCACAGCCTCCTGCTCTTCCAGCTCCGTGGCTGCCGCCATTTGTGTTGGAGTTTATTTGCCTTCCATAATTGAAACTTTGTACCCTTGAGTGGAGGCCTGGGCCCACCAGGGTGTGTGGAAAGCTTGGCTTTCTTCATTGCCAGGGAAACCCAAGCCTCCCTCTTGCTCTCTGTGGGCGCAGCCATGTTAGCTGGGGTTAATTTGCATGCTTGCTCTGATTGGCTGCTGGGCGTGGCTTGTGGGTATAGCGCAGTGATGATTAATCTGCATATTGCTCTCTTATTAGATAGGATGGCCACCCATCCTTAGGCATTGAATAGGCCTGTATACCCACAGGTACTATTGACACTTACAGGCATGGTGCACGGATTCGTGTGTCCTTGCTGTCAGTCAGCCTGGCCTGCGCCCTCTTGCAATGTGGGTGCCCTTGCAGTATGTTGGACTGCTGGCCTGCGGGGATCTGGGAAACTGGCAGTCCGAGATCCCCTGAGGGATGTAGCAATGTGTGAAGTGGCAGGCGGCTGGGGAGGAGGCCGAGCTGGGGCTAGGAGCTGCTTACGCTCATCCCGGCCCCACTGCTGCGGCCGTTGCAACATCTCAGTAGTGTGCCGCTGCACAGGTGGGAGAGGCTTGTGCCGCCACAGCTGCACCTGCCAGCCGTGAGCCCAGTGTGTGGTGCCTGTCGGTCCACTTAGCGGCATTCGCTCTGTGGGAGCACACTGACCGCCAGACAGCAGCATCTGCATTGAGTATTTTGAAGCGATTGCAAAGCAGACCTTTGTTCTCTGCGTTGTGT
>JAULJE010000089.1:17500-56557 GCA_030846915.1 Cnephaeus nilssonii
TTTAACTTTAACTTTAATACTTTAAATTTAAATTTTAACTTTAATTTAACTTTAATTAACTTTAACTTTAACTTAACTTTAAATTAACTTTAAACTTATTTAAATTTATTAACTTTAACTTTAACTTTAACTTTAACTTTAACTTTAAATTTACTTTAACTTAACTTTAAATTTATAAACTTTAACTTTAATTTAACTTTAACTTTAACTTTAAACTTTAACTTAACTTTAATTACTTAACTTTTAATTAACTTTAACTTTACTTTAACTTATTACTTTAATTTAACTTTAAACTTTAATACTTTAATTTAAATTTAATTTATACTTTAACTTTAACTTTTTAATTTAACTTTAATTTAAATTTAACTTTACTTTAATTTAACTTTAATTTAATTAACTTTAATTTAATTTAATTTAACTTTAACTTTACTTTAATTATTTAACTTAACTTTAACTTTAATTTAATTTAATTTAACTTACTTTAACTTTAACTTTATACTTTAACTTTAACTTTAACTTTAACTTTAACTTTAACTTAACTTTAAATTTAATTTAACTTTAATTTAACTTAACTTTAATTTAACTTTAACTTTAACTTTAAAACTTTAACTTTAATTTAACTTTAACTTTAACTTTAACTTTAACTTTAATTTAATTTAACTTAATTTAATTTAATTTAATTTAACTTTAACTTAATTAACTTTAACTTACTTAACTTTAAATTTAATTATTTAAATTTACTTTAATTTAATTTAATTTAATTTATTTAATTTAACTTTAATTAATTAATTTAATTAACTTAACTTTAATTTAATTACTTACTTAAATTAACTTTAATTATTAACTTTAACTTTAAATTAACTTTAATTTAATTTAATTAATTTAACTTATAACTTTAACTTTAACTTAATTTTAATTTAATTTAATTTAATTAATTTAATTTAATTTAATTTAACTTTAATTAATTTAACTTTAACTTACTTTAACTTAATTAACTTTAACTTTAATTAATTTAATTTAATTTAATTAATTTAATTTAATTTAACTTTAATTTAACTTTAATTTAATTTAATTATTTATTACTTTATAACTTAATTTAACTTTAACTTTAATTTAAACTTTAATTTACTTTAATTTAATTTAATTTAATTTAACTTTAACTTAATTATTAATTAATTTAACTTTATTTAATTAATTAATAATTTAATTAACTTTAACTTATTTAATTAACTATTATTAACTTAACTTTAATTTAATTTAATTTAATTTAACTTTAACTTTTAATTAATTATAATTTATATTAACTTAATTTATTTTAATTTAATTTAATTATTTAATTTAATTTATTAATTATTTACTTTAATTTAACTTAATTTAATTTAACTTTATTTTAATTAATTTAATAATTTAATTTAACTTAACTTTAATTAATTTATTTACTTATTAATAATTTAACTTTAATTTAATTTAATTTATAACTTTAATTTAACTTTAATTTATAATTTAACTTTAACTTTAACTTTAATTTAACTTTAACTTTAATTTAATTAACTTTACTTTACTTTAACTTTAACTTTAACTTAATTTAATTTAATTACTTTAATTAATTTACTTTAACTTAATTTAATTTAACTTTAATTAATTTATTTAACTTTAATTTAACTTTATTTAAATTATTTATTATTTAATTTACTTATTAATTTAACTTTAATTTAACTTTAATTTACTTAATTATTTAATTAATTTAATTATTAATTTATTTAATTTTAACTTAAATTATTTTTATTAACTTTAACTTTAACTTTAATTTAATTTACTTTAATTTAACTTTAATTAACTTTAACTTACTTTAATTTATAACTTTAATTTAATTTATTAACTTTAATTAATTTACTTTATTACTTTACTTTAATAATTTAATTTAATTAATTTAATTAACTTTACTAATTTAACTTAATTAATTTAATTTAATTAACTTACTTTAATATTACTTTAATTTAAATTTAACTTTAACTTACTTTAACTTTAATTTAATTAACTTTAAACTTTAACTTTAATTAATTAATTTTTTTTTAATTTTTTTTTTATTTTTACTTTTTTAATTACTTTAACAATTTAACTTTAACTTAACTTTAACTTTAACTTTTTAACTTTAACTTTAACTTAATTAACTTTAACTTACTTAACTTTAACTTTAACTTTAACTTTAACTTTAACTTAATTTAACTTTATAACTTTAAACTTTAACTTTAATTTAATTTAACTTTAAACTTTAACTTTAACTTTAAACTTTAACTTTAACTTACTTTAACTTAACTTTAACTTTAACTTTAACTTTAATTAACTTTAAACTTTAACTTTAACTTTAACTTTAACTTTAATTTAACTTTAACTTTAACTTTAACTTTAATTTATTTACTTTAATAACTTTAATTTACTTTATTAACTTTTATTTAACTTTAACTTTTTAATTTAACTTTAACTTTAACTTTAAATTTAACTTAACTTTATTAACTTTAACTTAACTACTTTAACTTTAATTTAACTTAACTTTAACTTTAACTTTAATTTACTTTAACTTTAACTTATTTAACTTTAACTTTAACTTTAACTTTAACTTTAAACTTATACTTTAACTTATAACTTTAACTTTAACTTTAACTTTAACTTAACTTTAACTTTAACTTTACTTTAACTTTAACTTTACTTTAACTTTAACTTTAACTTTAACTTTAACTTTAACTTTAACTTTAACTTAATTTACTTTAATTAACTTTAAACTTTAACTTTAACTTAACTTTAACTTTAATTTAACTTTAATTAACTTTAACACACCCCACCCCCCCCCCCCCCCCCCAACCCACAACCCACCCCCCCCCCCCCCACCCCCCCCCCACCCCACCAACCCCCCACCCCCCCCCCCACCCCCACACCACCCCCCACACCCCCCCCCCCCCCCACAAACAACCCACCCCCCACCCCACACCCCCACCCCACCCCCCACCACACCCACAAACCCCACCCCCACCCAAACACCCCCCACACACCCACCACACCACCCCCCAACACCAACCCCCACCCCCCCCCCCACCCCCCCCCACAAACCACCCCCCCACACAACACACCAACACCCCCCACCACCAACCCACCAACACCCCAACCCCACCCACCCACCCCCCAACCCACCCCCACCACACCCCACCACACAACCCCCACCCCCCACAAACCCCCACCACCCCACCCCCAACAACCCCCCACCACAACACCCCCACCAACACCCAACCCCACCACAAACCACACCCACCACCCACCACCAACCCCCACCACCAACACCCACCCACACCCACCAACACCCACCCCACCACCACACACCCCCCAACACCACACAACCACCACCCCCCCCACCCACCAACACCCCCCCACCACCAACCACCCCCACCCAACCACCCACCCACCCCACACCCCCCCAACCCCACCACACCACCCCACCCCACACCCACCCAACCCACACACCCAATACCACAACCACCCCCACCACCACCCCCACCAACCAACACCCACACCCCACCCACCCACCCACACACCCCCAACCACCCCCCACAACCCCCCCCACCCCCCCACCACACCCCCACACAACAACACCACCCCCACCCCCAACCCCCACCCAAACCCCACCCCCCACAACCCCACACCCCAACCCACCCCACAAACCCCCCCCCCCACCCCCCCCACCAAACCACCACCCAACCCCAACCCACAAACACACACAAAAAACCAACCCCCCCCCCACCAACCCCACCCACCCCCCCCCAAAACACCCCCCCCCACCCAAACCCCACAACACACCCCCCCCACACCCCACACCCACCCCCCACACCCCCAACACCCACCAAACACCCCCCCAAACCCCCCAAACCACAAACCCCCCACCCCCCCCCACCACCCCCCCCCCAACCCCAACCCCCCCCCCCCCCCCCCCCCCCACCCACCCCCCCCCCCCAACCACAAACACAACCACCCCACCCAACCACCCCCCACCCACCCACCCCCACCCAACCCACAACCCCACCCCACCACACCCCCAAACAACCCCCACCCCCCCCAACACCCAACACACCACACCCCCCAACCCCCCACCCACCACCCCACAACCCCCACACACCACCCACAACCACAACCCCACACCCCCACAAACCCCACACCACCCCCCAACCCAAACCCCCCCCCACAACCAACCCCAAAAACACACCCCCACACCAAAACAACCCCCCCCCACCCCCCCCCCCCACCCACACCCCCACACCCCCCCCCCCCCCACACCCCCCAACCCACCCCCCACCAACCCCCCCCCACCCCCCACCCACACACCAACCCCCACACCCACCCAACACACCCCAAACCCCCCCCCCCCCAACACCCCCCCCCCCCCCACCCCCCACCACCCACACCCCCACACCCCCCACAAACCACCCCCACCCCCCCCCACCCCCCCCCCCCCCCACCACCCCCCCACCCCCACCACCCACCCCCCCCACCCCCCCCCCCAACACACCCCCCCCCCCCCCACAACCACCAACCACCCCACCCCCACCCACACCAACACCCCCCACCCCACCCACCACCCCCCCCACCCCCCCACCCCCCCCCCACCCCCAACCCCCACCCCCACCCCACCCACACCCCCCCCCCCACCCCCCACCCCCCCAACCCCCCCACCCAACCCACACCCAACCCACCCCCCCACAACCCAACCCACACCCCCACCCCCCACCACCACCCACCAAACCCCACCCCCCACCAACCCACCACCAACAACACCCCACCACAACCACCCCCCCCCCCCCCCACCCCACCCCACCCCCCCACCCCCCACCCACACCCCCCCCACCCCCACCCAAACCCCCCCCCCCCCACACCACCCACCCCCCACCCCCCACCCCCACACCCAAAACACAACCCCCCCACCAAACCCCCACCCACCCCCCCACACCCCCCCCCCCCAACAACCCCCCCCCCCCCCCCCCCCACCCCCCCCCCACACCCCCCACCCCACCCCCCCCCACAAAACCCCCCCCCCACACCCACACACACCCCCCACCCACCCACACCACCCCCCAACCACCACACCACCCCACCCCACCCCCCACCCACCCCCACCCACCCACCCCCCAACCCCCCCCACACCCAACCCCCAACCCACCCCCACACCCCCCAACCCCACCCCACCCCACCCCACCACACACAAACCCCCACAACAAACCCACCCCACAAACCCCCACAAACCAACACAAACCCAACCCCCAACACCCCACCCACAACCCCACCACACCCAACAAACCCCCCACACAAAACCACCAACCCACCCCACCCCCCCCACACCCCACAACACCACCCCCCCCCCCCCCCACCAACCCCCCCCCACAACCCCACCCCCCCCAACCCCCACCCCACCACCCCCCCCCCACCCCACAACCCCACCCCCCCCCCCCCAACCCCAAAACACCCCCCCCCACCACCCCAACACCCAACCCCCACCACCCAACCCCCCCCCCCAACAACCCCAAACCACCCACCCACCCCACCCCCACCACCAACCCCCCCCACCACAACCCCCCACCCCAACACCCCACAACCCCCCCACCCACCAACCAACCCCCAACCCCCACCCAACCCCCCCCCCCCACCCCCCAACACAACCAACACCACACCACACACCCCACACCCACCAAAACAAACAAACACAATACCCAACAACCCCACCACCCAAACACCCCACACAACCCCCCCAACCCCCACCACAACCCCCACACCCCAACCCCCCCAACCCCCCCCAAACCACACCCCACACCCAACACAACCCACCCCCAACCCCCACCCAACACAACACCCCACCCAAACCCAATACCCACAACAACACCCACAAACACACCACCAAACCCACACAACAAACAAAACCAACCCCCACACAACCCACAAACCAAACACACCCCCCACCCCCCAAATCCACAAACCACCAAACAACAAACCCCACCCCCATAACCACCAAACACCAACACACCACCCAACCCACCCACACCCCCCCAACCACACCAACCCAACAAACCATAAAAAAACCCAACCCCCCCACCCCCACACAAAACCCCAACACAACAACCCCCCACCACACCCCACCCCAACCACCACCACAACCCCCCACCACCAACCACCCCCACACCACACCCACCCACCCACCCACCCACCACACCCCACCCCAACCCCCCCCACCAAAACACCACCCCACCCACACACACCCCACACCCAACCCCCACACCACACACCCCACAACACAACCCCCACCACCCCACCCCACCCACCACCCCAAACCCCCCCCACCCACACCCCCCCCACCCCCCCCCCACCAACACCCACCCACCCCCACCAACCCACACCCCCACCCACCAACCAACCCCACACACCCAAACCCACAACAACCCACCCAACCACAACCCCCCCCACCACCACCCACCCCACCCACCACACCCACCCAACCACAAGAGTTTTATCAGATTCAGTAATAATGTGGGGAAGAGGTCGTGTTTTATATCTTTTTCCAGAAGGAGCAATGCAGCCAATTTAGGTGCCAGAGCCTTACGTCCATCACCACAATGGACCCAGAGAAGCTCCTGTGTCCCTTCACTCAAAAGGACTGAGAGCTGCCCTGATGACAGTGAAGCAGAAGAAGAAGAAAACTGAAAGCTAAGCTACACAGGGGACTGAGGTGCCAACATGGAGTCATCTGAAGGAAACGACTGAGGCACAGCAGATTGTGGAAAAGCAAGAAGTTGAAGCGACTTCTTCAATCATGTTTCTGGCCATGCACAGCCAAGTCTGAGGACTCTTGAGTAAATCAGCAAAAGAAACTTTCATTTAGTAGGAAAATGTTACTGTAGTTTGATTTCTTTATTGTTGTGTTGCATTGGCATTGTTTTATTAATAGCCATGTCTGGATTTTGCATTGGCATTGTTTTGTTATTGGGTTTTGCATTGGCATTGCTTTGTTAATGTTTTAATAGTCAGAAATTTGTTCTTGGTGTTTAAATTTTACTGCCATTATTAGTAGCTTAAATTTAAAAGAAAGGGTGAGATGTAGGAAGCGGTTATAGGGTTAAGCCTTGCACTGACCTGTGGCAGGATCACAAACAAGTTCATTTGGAGGGCAGACCCCTCCCAGCGTAATTAAGCCAGATCCTGTAACTGATCCCTAGATCCTTCCTGGGTAGCTATGGGCTGTGGGAGGGGCAGCAAGTGCTGCCAAAACAAGTGAAACTTACAAGAACATTGTTAATTGCCTTGTTTGTACCTGATTATAAATAAAGCCTCAGCTTTGCAGTCTGGATCTGTTCTGTGGCCTCAGCCAGGCACAGAAAGATCCACCCAGCCCCAGCTTTCAAATCTATCTCTCCTCTCTTTATTTCTAATATTTCTCAATCCCTGGCCGCCTCCACTTAGAACCGGTTCATTCATCTCTCTTTCCGTGCGGGACGCGGAAAAGGGAAATGCCCGCCATGTTTGGCCCCCGCTGCATCAGGCCCCCGCAGACTTGGGGGGGGGGCGGGGGAGGAGGAGAACACTGCCGGAGGTAAGGGAAGGGCCAGGTGCATTTGGTGCTCTCTGCATGGACACCTATGGGGACTATCGAACAAGCACAGAAGCATTCCTAAGGTCATGGATGATAAGTGAGCCAGGCAGCCAAGCATGCACAGCATAAGAAGTCCCTATGGGAACATTAGCGTGTGCACATCAGGCACCATCAACAGAGTGGAGACAATGTGAGGTGGGATGGATGGATGGATGGATGGATGGATGGATGGATGGATGGATTGATGGATGGATGGATGGATGGATGCAGCGTGTGTTAGAAGGAAACACAGTGAAATAAAATGCTCTCAATACAGGTACAGGTAAATGTTCCCTGAGGAACAACCTGGATAACTGCAATATGAAGCAAGGAAGGGAGCACGTCAACCAAAAGCACGGACAGAAAAGAAATGCAGTTGCAATCAAATGCTTTGTTGTCAAAAAACAGTCTTCTGGAAACATACCCGCAGGGAAATGTGTCTGACAGCAGTAGCTGAAAACACTGACACCAAGAACACAACGCAGAGAACAAAGGTCTACTTTGCAATCGCTTCAAAATACTCAAAGCAGATGCTGCTGCCTGGCGGTCAGTGTGCTCCCACAGAGAGAGTGCCGCTAAGTGGACCGACAGGCACCACACACTGGGCTCATGGCTGGCAGGTGCAGCTGTGGCGGCACAAGCCTCTCCCACCTGTGCAGCGGCGCACTACTGAGATGCTGCAAAGGCCGCAGCAGCGGTGCCTGGATGAGCGTAAGCAGCTCCTGGCCCCGGCTCGGCCTCCTCCCCAGCCGCCTGCCACTTCACACATTGCTACATCCCTCAGGGGATCTCGGACTGCCGGTTTCCCAGATCCCCGCAGGCCAGCAGTCCAACATACTGCTAGGGCACCCACATTGCAAGAGGGCGCAGGCCAGGCTGACTGACAGCAAGGACACACGAATCCGTGCACCATGCCTGTAAGTGTCAATAGTACCTGTGGGTATACAGGCCTATTCAATGCCTCAGGATGGGTGGCCATCCTATCTAATAAGAGAGCAATATGTAGATTAATCATCACTGCGCTATACCCACAAGCCACGCCCAGCAGCCAATCAGAGCAAGCATGCAAATTAACCCCAGCTAACATGGCTGCGCCCACAGAGAGCAAGAGGGAGGCTTGGGTTTCCCTGGCAATGAAGAAAGCCAAGCTTTCCACACACCCTGGCGGGCCCAGGCCTCCACTCAAGGGTACAAAGTTTCAATTATGGAAGGCAAATAAACTCCAACACAAATGGTGGCAGCCACGGAGCTGGAAGAGCAGGAGGCTGTGGTTGCCCTGGGCAATGGAGAAAGCCAAGCTTCTGCAGCCCTGGCCGACCTCACCCTCCACTGCAGGCTACAAAGCTTCAATGAACAATTCAATTGCAATTCAATAAACAGGCAGTTGGACATCCCTCGAGGGGTCCCAGATTGGAGAGGGTACAGGCTGGGCTGAGGGACAACCCCCTCCCCCCCCCGCCCCCATGCACGAATTTCGTGCACCGGGCCTGTAGTTCTTAATATCTGTCCTTTCCCTCCTAGAAAACCTTTTAACCTCCACTGTTCATGCAGGTGCCAAAGATGGGGGCAGATGTCCATTAATGCTTAGGAACCGGATAATGCTCAATGCAACAACATTGGAGAGACTTTTATTAATGATTCTGTAAATGGACAAAAATGTCCTGGTGCTAAGTCATATTCTTATTTATTTCAGAGAGGAAGGGAGGGGGTAGGGGGAGAGAGAGAGAGAGAGAGAGAGAGAGAGAGAGAGAGAGAGAAGAAAGCAGTTATAGGGTTAAGCCTCTGACTGACCTGTGGCAGGGTCACAAACAAGTTCGTTTGGAGGGCAAACCCCTCCCAGCATAATTAAGCCTAATCCTGTAACTGATCCCTAGATTCTTCCTGGGTAGCTGGTGGACTGTGGGAGGGGCAGCAAGTGCTGCCAAAACAAGTGAAACTTACAATAACATTGTTAATTGCCTTGTTTGTCCCTGATTATAAATAAAGCCTCAGCTTTGCAGTCTGGATCTGTTCTGTAGCCTCAGCCAGGCACAGAAAGATCCACCTAGCCCCAGCTTCATGAATCTATTTCTGCATCTTGTTTTCTTTATTTCTAATATTTCTCAATCCCTGGCCGCCTCCATTTAGAACCGGTTCTTTCATCTCTCTTTCTGCGCGGGACGCAGAAAAGGGAGATCCCCGCCATGCTTGGCCCCCGCCGCATCAGGCCCCCGCATTCTGGCGCCCAACGTGGGCCATGAAAGACGCAACAAGAGGTAAGAGGCAAGGGATCGCTCCCAAGAATTGCGCGCAGCCACAGATTTAAGAAATGTAAGGTAATGGGGAGTGTATTGTATTGAACTGAATTGAAATAGCCGGATGTAAAATGTGGGTAATCCTCAAAAATGCTTTAAACTATGCTTTGTTAAGCGTAGTCAGATTCTTGATCTCTTAAGTTTTGTTGATGAAACCTGGGAAAAGGTTAGAAAGCAGTTGTGTGAATACCATCTGCACCTCTTCTGCCTCCTGCAGTGGAAGGGTGCAAGTCTAAAAGGAACTTCTCAGCAACTGCCAATAATTCTTTATCTTAAAAAATCTTTTTCTTTCCTTAAAAAAATAATATATATATATAATATAAAAAAATAAAAATTGAAAAAGTAAATAAAATAAAAACAGTAGATGCCAGACCATTACTGAAACTTCCCCCGAAGAAACAAGGAGGTGGGGGAAAGGCCACTTTGAGAGGCCTCATCTTCGCCATCCTTATTTATTTTCCAGCTAATGACTTAAAGCTTTTACAAATTCATAAATGCATCTGGGGTTTCTGTGCACATGTAAAGGGAAAAGGCCAGTTTAAAAACGGGTGCGCACCCGGGGTCCGGTGAGGCCACGTGCACCTGGGTGCAGGTGAAGCTGGATCCCGGGTCCGGGTGAGGCCGTGCGCCCCTGGATCTGGGTGAGGCTGGGTCCCGGTCCGGGTGAGGCCGCGCGCCCCCGGGTGCGGGTGAAGCTGGAACCCGGGTCCAGGTGAGGTCGTGTGCCCCTGGATCCGGGTAGGCTGGGTCCCGGGTCCAGGTGAGGCAGCGCCCCTGGGTCCGGGAGAGGCCCCGCACCCCTGGGTCCGGGTGTAGCTGGATCCTGGTTCCGGGTGAGGCCGTGCACCCCTGGATCCAGGTGAGGCTGGGTCCCGGGTCCGGGTGAGGCCACGAGCTCCGGGTCCGGGTGAGGCCACGCCCCCCTGGGTCCGGGTGAGGCTGGATCCCGAGTCCGGGTGAGGCCGTGCTCCCCTGGGTCCGGGAGAGGCCACGCGCCCCGGGGTCCAGGTGAGGCCACGCCGCCCTGGGTCCGGGTGAGGCTGGATCCCGAGTCCGGGTGAGGCCGTGCTCCCCTGGGTCCGGGAGAGGCCACGCGCCCCGGGGTCCAGGTGAGGCCATGCGCCCCTAGGTCCAGGTGAAGCAGGATCCCGGGTCCGGGTGAGGCCGTGCACCCCTGGATCCAGGTGAGGCTGGGTCCCGGGTCCGGGTGAGGTCGCGCCCCTGAGTCCGGGAGAGGCCACGCGCCTCTGGGTCCTGGTGAGGCCACGCGCCCCTGGGTCCGGGTGTAGCTGGATCCCGGGTCCGGGTGAGGCCGTGCGCCCCTGGGTCCGGGAGAGGCCACGCGCCCCTGAGTCCGGGTGAGGCTGGGTCCCGGTCCGGGTGTAGCTGGATCCCGGGTCTGGGTGAGGCCGCGCGCCCCTGGATCCGGGTGAGGCTGGGTCCCGTGTCCGGGTGGGGCCATGCACCTGGGTCCAGGAGAGGCCACACGCCCCTGGATCCGGGTGAGGCCGTGCGCCCTTGGATCTGGGTGAGGCTGAGTCCCGGGTCTGGGTGAGGCCATGCCCCTGGGTCCAGGTGAGGCTGGGTCCCATGTCCGGGTGGGGCCGTGCACCTGGGTCCGGGAGAGGCCACGCACCCCTGGGTCCGGGTGAGGCTGTGCGCCCTTGGATCCGGGTGAGGCTGAGTCCCAGGTCTGGGTGAGGCCACACCCCTGGGTCTGGGTGAGGCCGCGCCCCTGGGTCCGGGAGAGGCCATACGCCCCTGGGTCCAGGTTAGGCCGTGCGCCCTTGGATCTGGTTGAGGCTGAGTCCCGGGTCTAGGTGAGGCCACGCCCCTGGGTCCGGGTGGGGCCGTGCACCTGGGTCCGGGAGAGGCCACACGCCCCTGGGTCCGGGTGAGGCCGTGCGCCCTTGGATCCGGTTGAGGCTGAGTCCCGGGTCCAGGTGAGGCCACTCCCCTGGGTCCAGGTGAGGCTGGGTCCCGTGTCTGGGTGGGGCTGTGCACCTGGGTCCGGGAGAGGCCACGCGCCCCTGGGTCCGGGTGAGGCCGTGCGCCCTTGGATCCGGGTGAGGCTGAGTCCCGGGTCCGGGTGAGGCCACGCCCCTGGGTCCGGGTGAGGCTGCGCCCCTGGGTCCGGGTAAGGCCACACACCCCTGGGTCCGGGTGAGGCTGGGTCCCAGGTCCGGGTGAGGCCGTGCGCCCTAGGATACGGGTGAGGCTGGGTTCCGGGTCTGGGTGAGGCCGCGCGCCCCCGGGTCTGGGCTAAGCCGCATGCCCCTGGGTCCGGGTGAAGCTGGATCCCGGGTCCGGGTGAGGCCACGCCCCTGGGTCCGGGCAGGGCCATGCGCCCCTGGGTCTGGGTGAGACCACACGCCCCTGGGTGCAGGTGTAGCTGGATCCTGGGTCTGGGTGAGGCCGTGAGCCCCTGGATCTGGGTGAGGCTGGGTCCTGGGTCCGGGTGAGGCCATGCCCCTGGGTCCGGGCAAGGCCATGCGCCCCTGGGTCAGGGTGAGGCCACGCACCCCTAGGTCCAAGTGTAGCTGGATCCTGGGTCCAGGTGAGGCCGTGCGCCCTTGGATCCGGGTGAGGCTGAGTCCTGGGTCCGGGTGAGGCCACGCCCCTGGGTCCGGGTGAGGCCGCGCCCCTGGGTCCAGGCAAGGCCATGTGCCCCTGGGCCCGGGTGAGGCTGGGTCCCGGGTCCGAGTGAAGTTGGATCCCGGGTCCGGGTGAGGCCGTGCGCCCCTGGATCCGGGTGAGGCTGGGTCCCGGGTCCAGGTGAGGCCACGCCCCTGGGTCCGGGCGAGGCCACGTGCCCCTGGGTGCAGGTGAGGCCACACGTCCCTGGGTGCGGGTGTAGCTGGATCCTGGGTCCGGATGAGGCCGTGAGCCCCTGGATCTGGGTGAGGCTGGGTCCCGGGTCCGGTGAGGCCATTCCCCTGGGTCCGGCGAGGCCAACACACGCCCCTGGGTGCGGGTGTAGCTGGATCCTGGGTCCGGTGAGGCCGTGAGCCCCTGGATCTGGGTGAGGCTGGGTCCTGAGTCCGGTGAGGCCATGCCCCTGGGTCCAGGCAAGGCCATGCGCCCCTGGGTCCGGGTGAGGGCACACGCCCCTAGGTCCAAGTGTAGCTGGATCCTGGGTCCGGGTGAGGCTGTGCGCCCCTGGATCCGGGTGAGGCTGGGTCCCGAGTCCGGGTGAAGCTGGATCCCGGGTCCAGGTGAGGCTGTGCGCCCCTGGATCCGGTGAGGCCGCGCCCCTGGGTCCAGGAGAGGCCACGCTCCCCTGAGTCCGGGTGAGGCCACGCGCCCTTGGGTCCGGGTGAGGCTGGATCCCGGGACCGGGTGAGGCCGCGCACACTTGAGTCCGGGTGAGGCCACGCACCCTGGGGCCTGGGTGATGCTGGGTCCCAGGTCCGGGTGAGGCCGCGCGCCCCTGAGTACGGGTGAAGCCGCGCCCCTGCATCGGGCGAGACCAAACCAGAGGGAGTCGGACCTGCATTACCACCATTCATCCACCATCCAGAACTGAAAAGTCAGTGCCAACATGTACACATAAGGAACTGGTGGACATTGAAATTGGGTCTCAAAAGATCTGTTGGTCCAGAATGAAACTTACTACAGACTGATTCATTTGCCTGTCAACATAACTATTATTGCTTGTCTCACATTCGGTTCTTATAAGTATATTTCTAGTAACACATGATCTCACTCATCTAGGGGAAATGATGAACAACATAGACTGATGAACAAGAACAGACCCAGAAACAAGGAGGCATCGATCGGACTGTCGGGCCTCAGAGGGACGGTAGGGGAGGGTGCGGGTAGGGGGGAGAGATCAACCAAAGGACTTGAGTGCATGCATACGAGCCTAACCAATGGTTAAGGACAACAGGGGGGTGGGGGCATCCGTGGGGAGCGGTGGGGGATGGGAATGGGGAGATGAGGACAAATATGTGACACCTTAATCAATAAAGAAATTTAAATTAAAAAAAATTCTCCAAAAAAAATGGCTTTCTAAATGCAATGATTTTATGGTACAAAGAACAACTGTGTCATAAAACTATCAATTATCTATCAATTACACATAATGCATTGTTTTACTGTCATGTATTGATATGAAATTAATCACATTGATTTTATTAATCATTACATATGCAATATTACTGAAAACCTTGTACAAAAGTATTGACTCTTAGTCATGTTTGGGGTTTGTCATGGTGAAAACTATTTTACCAGCAGGTACAAAATTGAAACCAATTAAAGAGCATTGTTCACACTGAAAAATAAATAAATAAATAAATAAATAAAATAAAATAAAAACGAGTGCGCATAGTTTTGAGCTGAACTTAAATTTTTGCTGTGTACAGAATAAAAACCCGAGACTGTTTTGGCCTTAAAAATGGCGAAGATGAACCAGAGAAAGAAATACAGGCCAGTTTCCCAAGACATCTAAACTTACTCTTGAAATTTCCCGCCAGAGGCAAGTAAATAGCAAGAAGGAAATAGTCAAGTTTACATATGAATGGCTGAGAGTTTGCTGCTTGACTTCCCCAGCAGGAAAATTGTGAGCGTTTTGAAATTTGGAGGCTGGGCCAGGCCTATCAGCTGGAAATTTAAAAGAACTTGGAAGTTTACTAAATCAAATGATAAATTTAAATGATCTAAATGTATTGAATTGTTATAATACTGAAATGTTGACCTGAGTGTGCATTGCATGAAGTCTAGAGGATAGAAGTTAATCTATTAATTAAATATGCCTTATATTTTATTTGAAATGTATCCTTAAAAATGTAAAAGTATTATTGATTTGAGAAATGTTAAGTATTTAATTTTGCTACCTAAAATTTAAAGCTCTGAAAGTTTAAGGTTCACATTGAATTGGGAGAAATTATATAAATGTGGTAATAATACCTAAAATATAAAAATGTGTTTTTGAGAAAATAAAATGTGTTTTCTCTTAAATAATTAGGAATTCAAAATATGTTACTTCTTGGTCTGATTTAAAAAAGAGGATTAACTCTATGATCCACTTTAAATGTAATTGATATTCTTTGAGATAATTTAAGTATATAATCTTAAATCATATAATAAATATGTAAATAGTATATATTTGATCTTTCCAAGTGTATTTCAAGGTTTTGAGAGTAGCTTTTAGACATTTCAGGGCCCGAAATGTTTCAAAAGTCTGTTCCTCTCTTAAAAGAAATATTTTTTTTAATTAAACGATTGATACCTGGAATCACATGGAAAGCTTTATCAAATAAAAATTAATAATATTTTTACTTATATACATATATATATAAATTTATAAACGTTTTCGCCTGAAAAAGGGCAAAAACAATATTTCTTAACTATAGCCAAAATTTTCAACAGCAGTAAAATTTCAAGAAAGACAAGCCCCAAGCAGCCATCATTTTGAATGAACTGGAGGTGGGACAGTGTTTATGCTTTTGGATCAGACCAATAGAGTATCAAACCTATAAGTTTTACTGAATAAGTTTCTTTGCCTTATAACTAAAGATACCTACTTAAGTTACTTTATATATTAGCTTTTAAAATATAATCAAGGTCTTATATATAATTAAGTTACATGAGAAGCCAATGTTTTTATAAGTAATTGAATCCAAATAATATTTAAGAACTGATTAGAAGCCACCATTTACTTCCTGACTTTATGTAGCCTCCTGCATTAAGCTAGAGGCGGGCAACATTTCGGCTTGTGAATTCAGACGTAATTTTGCTTTACTTTTAAAATGAAGATACCTACTTTAATTACTTAAATAAATTAGCTTTAATATATAAATTTTATAATGAAAAGCCAATAATTTTATAAACAATTCTAATAAAGACCAAAAACAGCTAGTGATTGTCTGAAATATGATTTTTTACTTTCTTTTAAAAGAACAGATTGAGCAGCCTCCATGATGGCCACATGTCTTACCACTCACTGGCTTGGGGGCTGCCATCTTGAAATAACAAAGGCCAACCCCCTTCCTTTAAATAAGCCAATGTCTTTGTAAGCAATTTAAATAAGTCTTCTAAGAAAGTTACTGAAGGCTTCCCATGATCCCTCTGTATATGCAAATTAGCTAATGGGAATACTCTTAAAAAATAAATTTCTTGCTTAATAAAAAGGAGAAATTTGAAAATTTTGAAATCTCTTTCACTGGTATTACAGGATAAACTGAGGATTGTTATTAAAATATTAAATCTGATCCATACTAGTGGTCACCATAACCTTAAGAAAAATTGTTTCATTGGCAAAATTTTTAAATGAAACTCTCTATAGCCTGAAAAATAATTTTTGGAAGAAAATAAAGAGAGGTTTCCTTCAAATTCATAAGATTATCTAATTGATAACAATGCAATTAGCCATCCAGTAGATAACATTAAAGCCTCCCACACTATCAGGGACCACCAACGATTAAGACGTTGCATACAAAAACAAATGATGCGCTTTGAATTGCAATGCAGAGCAGATCCCAAGAATATACAATGCAATTATTCCATACTTGCATAAGTTTTTCATTTCAACAGCTAATTGTCAATTTATCAAACAAACTTACAATAAATACTTGGATATTGCAGCAATTTGAAAAGGACATGAAGATTACCGCCTTGCAAGGTGGGAAAGCAGCCCCACCTGGCGGGCCACCCTTAAGGCACAAATTTATTGTAGGTCCCTATCCTTTGCCAAAGGGCCTCCCGACCCACTGCACCTCAGCCACAATTCAAGTTTGACGAAAATAATTTCCAGATACCTGAGGTTAAGCCCCATGGTTGCCTGGTACCATGGTCGTCTACGCCACACTGGCCCCATGAACACAACCTGGTTCCCCCAGTATGTGGCGGCCAAGCCCCAGGCCCCACCCAAGTCTGGCAGCCTTCAGGCGCATAACAGGCTACCAGGAACCACTGAACCCGCATCCACTCTTGACCAAGGATAGTTATAATTCAAAGATGGGAAGATCCTCAAGGAAGCACCAACACGGCAAATCCGCCCCAGAGGAGCACAAATGGCCACACAAGATGCACAGAGGCATGGAGCACCGCTGCAAGGAGGCATTGTGAGACAGTGCAAGTGAGGGCAGTTGGAGACAGGTGCGGGAGCAGATTGAGTGATCACCCCCCCAGAAATGCAGTAGGGTGAAACCCCTGCATACTGAGGGAGTGGCCGCCACACGGCGGCGTGGACGCTTACCATCCACCAGATGGACCCAGACATAGAGACTGGCCCAGCGACTGGACCCAATAACAGAAAGGGATATCCCAGACTAGGAGGGCACACAGCATGGAGAGGCCAGCAGTCCTATATAGAGTCCAACTCCATTTAGGCAATCCACGAGGCTTTCTCAAACGGGCAAAGAACCCTTTCCATAATTTGACAGGATAACTAAGGATTGTGTGAGGACTAACTTTGACAAATAGTGCAAGATTTTCAGATTGACTCAATGGCTAAATGAATTAATAATATTCAAAAAATCTAATTAAAAAAGCGTTCAAGTATTAACAAAATTAATTGATTTCAATTATTAGGGTTAAATCTGTAAAACCTATTAATACAAAAAGTCATATTTGGAAAATTAAAAATGAAAAGCAACAAGATCATTATAAAATTATTTATAATTCATAAATTAAATAAGGATAGTTAAAAACATATTAAAATATCCTAAGTAAATTACATCAAGTAATTCTTTGAAAATTTTACACAATATTAATTTGCATTATAATGGATTAAGCCCCTCCCGGAAATCTAAGGTCCCAAGAGGCAATGGAAAGCATTTGCCATAATCAAAAGGATCCCATCTAATTTATAGAAAGGACCTCTTCTACAATTTGGCAGTATTAGTTTTCTGATTTCAAATAGCAAGGTATGAAGCCTCTGGCACCATGGATCTGTCTCTCCGCCCAACAGCATGAGCTGGGCCCTCCATGGAGAAGATACCTGGGTTCCCCAAGATATGTGATCAGTGCCAGGGCCCCGCCAGCCAGCGAGGGATCCCAAGGCAGGTGCTGGGCATGGAGGCCATGGGGGCACAGGCTACCAAGGAGACAGAACTGAACCTCGCATCACCCTGCTTGGCCCCGGAGGATGGCTGGTTATTCAAAGATGGGTAAGATTCCTCAGGGAGGAACAACCTAACACAGGCACAGTCGCAGAGGGCCATCAGGAGAGAATTTGGGGTTAACAGAGGTGGGGCACAGATCCTCACCCCCCCAAAATTGCAGGGGCTTGAACACTCGCCCCTTCTGAGGGAGGTCTCCTGCCCCACGGCTGCTTCGCACTTCCCATGCCAGCTCAGATTGGGACCCAGGCAACATACAGAGACTTGGCCCAGATCAGATCTGGACCCAGATAACAGAAAGAGATTTGGCCCAGCTTGGATTGGGACCCAGGCAACAGAGAGTTGGTCCATGGCAGCTGCCCTATATCTAAATCCAGCCTAAATCCAGGAATGCTCAGGGCTTTCTCAAGGATGCAAAATAACCCTTTCCATTAATATTTACAGGATAAACTAAGATTGTTGTTAGAGTATTAAATTTTGACAGTAAAATAGTCAAGTTTTCAGATTAATTTAAATTGGCTAAATGAAATAAGTGAATATTCAAAAAAATCTAATTGTACAAAAAGCTGTTTCTAAAGTATTAACCAAAATTTCTATTGGTATTTCATTTTATGGTAAAATTGCTTAACACCCAATGAATTCAAAGCAGTCATATTCTTGTGCAAAAATTAAAAATAAAAGTCATCAAGACTGCATTAAAAATTTTTATAATAGCCTCATAATAATCAAAAAAGGATAGTAGAATAATATCCTGTAAGAAATATCCTGTAAGTAAATTACATCAAGCCTTAATTGCTTTAAAATTTTACTTTAAAAATTATTTTTCATTTATAATGCTAGATAAGGCACCCATGAAAAATCTTATGGTGTCAAAATAAGCCAAAGGAAAATCATTTGGACAAAAATCAAAAGGATCCCAAGTCTAATTTATAGAAAAGAGTTCTTTATTAACCTTTGGTCGAGAATATGTTTATATTTCCAGAAAACTCCAAAGCCCATATGGATTCCTGCAACAACGGATCCCAGAGAGGACCTGATAGGACTGTTTCCAGCCACAGAATAAGTAGTGGCCCCCGATAACAGAGGAGAAATAGTCCAGAAATAAAGATAGTGAAGATGCCTTGCCATGATAGCAGTAATTACCTGTGCATTGCTGCAGGTTGACCAGGACCAAGGGTAAGGAAGGTCGGTGTGCACGCTTACAGACCATGTGTGCACACCCTTCTGCATAGAAGTCAAAATATTTGATGTTTTGTGTTTTACCAGGACCCCTGACTTAGGGGCTTGCCTTATTTTAACACAGAGAATAGTATTAGCTGCCACATTAAAAGAGATGTTATACCTCAGGCATTAACCATTTTTACAGATGGATCCAGTTCCAAAAAGGCTGAATATACTGCAGCAGGGGAGCAAAGATCCTTCAAACTTTTTATTTATCAGTAGAAATACAAGCTCTTATTTATGCCTTAACAGATTTTGCTACAGAGCCCATCAACCTATAGTAACAGTGCTTATGTGGTAAGTATGACCAAATTTATTGAAACAGCTACTATAGGGCACACTAATTCAGAGGAACTTTTCATTTAATTTTCAGCCTTTAAAATGTTATTAGAGAAGGACAATGTCCATGTTTTATTGGAAGCAATGTCCTCAGTATGTTATCCTCCTTTCTGTGCCAACTTTAGGGGTAAATCCCCGAGGACTTAAACCTAATCAAATCTGACAAAATGGATGTCACTCAATAGTGGAAAGAGCCAATCTACTCTTAAAATCATTTATTAAAACAAAAAGGGGGAGACAGGTGTTATGTGTCACCTCAAAAGAGGCTCAGTCATGCTTTTTATACTGTAAAAATTTTGAATTATAATGCAAAGGATTGTACAGCAGGTGAAAGGCATCAGGCCTCCTGTACAATAGCTTCCACCGAGTCAGCTAGGTGGAAGGAAGCATAAACCAGACAAGAGTTTTATCAGATTCAGTAATAATGTGGGGAAGAGGTTGTGTTTTATATCTTTCCAGAAGGAGCAATGCAGCCAATTTGGGTGCCAGAGCATTACGTCCATCACCACAATGGACCCAGAGAAGTTCCTGTGTCCCTTCACTCAAAAGGACTGAGAGCTGCCCTGATGACAGTGAAGCAGAAGAAGAAGAAAACTGAAAGCTAAGCTACACAGGGGACTGAGGTGCCAACATGGAGTCATCTGAAGAAAACGACTGAAGCACAGCAGATTGTGGTAAAGCAAGAAGTTGAAGCTACTTCTTTAATCATGTTTCTGGCCATGCACAGCCAAGTCTGAGGACTCTTGAGTAAATCAGCAAAAGAAACTTTCATTTAGTAGGAAAATGTTACTGTAGCTTGATTTCTTTATTGTTGTGTTGCATTGGCATTGTTTTATTAATAGCCATGTCTGGATTTTGCATTGGCATTGTTTTGTTATTGGGTTTTGCATTGGCATTGCTTTGTTAATGTTTTAATAGTCAGAAATTTGTTCTTGATGTTTAAATTTTACTTCCATTATTAGTAGCTTAAATTAAAAGAAAGGGTGAGATGTAGGAAGCGGTTATAGGGTTAAGCCTCTGACTGACCTGTGGCAGGGTCACAAACAAGTTCGTTTGGAGGGCAGACCCCTCCCGCATAATTAAGCCTAATCCTGTAACTGATCCCTAGATCCTTCCTGGGTAGCTAGTGGGCTGTGGGAGAGGCAGCAAGTGCTGCCAAAACATGTGAAACTTACAAGAACATTGTTAATTGCCTTGTTTGTCCCTGATTATAAATAAAGCCTCAGCTTTGCAGTCTGGATCTGTTCTGTGGCCTCAGCCAGGCACAGAAAGATTCACCCAGCCCCAGCTTTCAAATCTATCTCTGTGTCTCCTCTCTTTATTTCTAATATTTCTCAATCCCTGCCTGCCTCCACTTAGAACCGGTTCGTTCATCTCTCTTTCCACGCGGGACGCAGATAAGGGAGATCCCCGCCATGTCTGCCCCCCCCCCCCGCATCAGGCCCCCGCAACTAACAAAAGAGAAAGATGCAAATTGACCATACCTCTGCGACACACACTAGCCAATCAGGAGTGGGTATGCAAATTAACCTGACAAAGATGGCAGCGACCCTGCCCCCAGCCGCTCTGCCCTGTGGGAGTCAGAGAAGTCGGGGGAGACGGAGAAGTGGGCGCCAGCGCCTGAGACTGGCTGCGGCCCAGGAGACGAAGAAGCCGCCTACCCCGTGATCCCAGGCCACAGCCAGCCGGAGAAGCCACCCATACTGCATCCCAGGGAAGATGGAGAAGCGCCTGCCTGCGGTCCAGGTGCCAGCCTAAGGCATGGTAGACAGAGAAGCCACCCACCCCGCAGTCCTGGGCACCACCACCTGCGGCTGCAGCCCAGGCGAAGCCACCTGCCCACCATCCCCTGCAGCTGCAGCCGGCCCGAGCGAAGCTGGCCCGGATCCCAGGTGCCTATGGCTGACCAAAGGGAGGGAAGCCTGGATCCCGTGTGCCTGTGGCCGGCTGGAGGAGGGAATCCTGGGTCCTGGGTGCGGGGCCAAGGCAGAGGTGGTTAGGGACAATCAAGCCAGCAGGGGAGCAGATAGGGATGATCAGGCTGGCAGGCAGAAGCAGTTAGAGGCAATCAGGCAGGCAGGCGAGCGGTTAGGAGCCAGCAATTCTGGATTGTGAGAGGGATGTCCAACTGCCGATTATCCCCCGAGGGGTCCCATATTGGAGAGGGTGCAGGCCGGGCTGAGGGACACCCCTCCCCCCACTACCCCCCGTGCACGAATTCAGTGCACCGAGCCACTAGTTTCTATATATAAAAGCCTAAGCAACCGAACAACCAAAAGACCAGTTACTATGATGTGCACTGACCACCAGGGGGAAGATGCTCAACACAGATGCTGCCCCCTGGTGGTCAGTGCGCTCCCACAGCAGGACTGCCACTCAGCTGACCAACAGGCACCAGATGCTGGGCTCACGACTGGCGGGTGCAGCTGTGGCACCGCAAACTTCTCCCACCTCCACAGCAGCAGGGCTGGGATGAGCAGGAGTGGTGCCCAGCCCCAGCTTGGGCTCCTCCCCAGCCGCCTGCCGCTTCATGCATTGCTACATCCCTCAGGGGATGTCGGACTGCCAGTTTCGGCCCAATCCCTGCAGGCCAGCAGTCCAACATCCCCCAAGGGGTCCCAGATTGCAAGAGGGCACAGGCCAGGCTGAGGGACCCCGACGGTGCACGAATCCATACACCGGGCCTCTAATTCTTAACAATACTTGTAGGTATACAGACCTTGTCAGTGCCTCAGGATGGCTGACTATTTTTGATATCTGTCCTTTTTCTCCTTGAAAAGCTTTTGATTTCCACTGTAGGTGGAGGTGTCACAGACAGGGCAGATGTCCATTAGCGGTTAGGAACCTAATAAGGTTCATTACAACAATGTTGGTGAGTCTTTAATTAATGTTTCTTTAAATGGACAAAAATGTCCGGGTGTTAAGTCGTGGTCATTGACCTCTTTGTCTCTGGGAGAATATTGTGACATTAATGTTGTAAATTTATCAGTCCCTGTAACCTGGTTAATAAGCCTTGATAATAATGTAAAATGTCTCCTTTTGGTTTTTCTTATATTTGAAAAATAACATAAAAATTAACAATATTTAAAACAGTGATAAGAATAATCATTTTTATTTTATTTAGCCTACAATCAATTTTTGTTGATTTTTTTTACCTTTTTTTTATTGAGGTATTATATGTGTACATATCTTACCATTACCCCCGCCCCACCCCACACCCATACATGCCCTCACCCCCCAGAGTTTTGCGTCCATTGTTTATGCTAATATGCATGCATACAAGTCCTTCGTTTGATTTCTTATCTCCCCCACCTCTCCCTAACTTTCCCCCTGTAATTTGAAAGTCTGTTTGTTGCTTTACTGTCTCTGTATCTATCTTTTTTGTTCATCAGTTTATAATGTTCTTTATTATCCATAAATGAGTGAGATCATGTGGTATTTTTCATTCATTGACTGGCTTATTTCACTTAGTATAATATTCTCCAATTCCATCCAGGTTGCTGCAAATGATGAGAATTCCTTCTTTTTTATGGCAGCATAGTATTCCATTGTGTAGATGTACCACAGTTTTCTGATCCAGTCATCTGCTGACGGGCACCTAGGCTGTTTCCAAATCTTAGCTATTGTAAATTGTGCTGCTATGAACATAGGGGTGCATATATCCTTTCTGATTGGTGTTTCTAGTTTCTTCGGATATATTCCCAGGAGTGGGATTACTGGGTCAAATGGGAGTTCCATTTTCAGTTTTTTGAGGAAACTCCATACTGTTCTCCACAGTGGCTGCACCAGTCTGCATTCCCACCAGCAGTGCACGAGGGTTCCTTTTTCTCCGCATCCTCGCCAACACTTGTCATTTGTTGATTTGTTGATGATAGCCATTCTGACAGGTGTGAGATGGTACCTCGTTGTTTTGATTTGCATCTCTCGGATAATAAGTGACTTTGAGCATGTTTTCATGTGTCTCTTGGCCTTCCTTCTGTCTTCTTTTGAAAATATTCTGTTTAGGTCCGTTGCCCATTTTTTTATTGGATCATTTATCTTCCTTTTATTAAGTTGCATAAGCTGCCTGTAGATGTTGGAGATTAAACCTTTATCAGTGATACCATTTGCAAATATGTTCTCCCATGCAGTGGGCTTTCTTGTTGTTTTGTTGATGGTTTCTTTTGCTGTAAAAAAGCTTTTTATTTTGATGTAGTCCCATTTGTTAATTTTCTCTTTAGCTTCCATTGCCCTAGGGGCAGTGTCAGTGAAGAAGTTCTTTTGGCATATGTCAAAGATTTTGTTGCCTGTGGATTCCTCTAGTATTTTTATGGTTTCCCGTCTTATGTTTAAGTCCTGTATCCATTTTGAGTTTATTTTTGTGTATGGTGTAAGTTGGTGATCTAGTTTCATTTTTTTGCATGTGTGTGTCCAATTTTCCCAACACCATTTATTGAAGAGACTGTCTTGATTCCATTGTATGTTCATGCCTCCTTTGTCAAATATTAATTGAGCATAGTGGTTTCGGTCGATATCTGGATTCTCTATTCTGTTCCATTGATCTATATGTCTGTTCTTGTGCCAGTACCAGGCTGTTTTGAGAACAGTGGCTTTGTAATACAGCTTGAAATCTGGTATTGAGATCCCTCCTACTTTATTCTTCTTTCTCAGGATTGCTGCGGCTATTCGGGGTCTTTTTTTATTCCAGATGAATTTTTGGAGAGTTCTTTCTAGGTCTGTGAAATATGCTGTTGGTATTTTGATGGGGAGTGCATTGAATCTGTACATTGCTTTGGGTAGTATGGACATTTTAATGATGTTCATTCTACCAATCCATGAACATGGTATGTTCTTCCATCTGTTTACGTCTTCCTCAATCTCTTTTTTCAGTGTCCTGTAGTTTTCCGCATATAGGTCTTTTACCTCCTTAGTTAAGTTTATTCCTAGGTATCTTAATTTTTTTGGTGCGATGGTAAATGGGATTGCTTCTTTTGTCTCTCTTTCTGTAAGTTCACTATTGGTGTATAGAAATGCCATAGATTTCTTGGCGTTAATTTTGTATCCCGCTACATTGCCGAATTCATTTATTAACTCTATTAGTTTTCTGATGGAATCTTTTGGGTATTTATGTACAATATCATGTCATATGCAAATAAGGACAGCTTCACTTCTTCTTTTCCAATTTGGATGCCTCTTATTTCTTCTTCTTGCCTAATTGCGATAGCTAATACTTCCAGTACTATGTCAAACAGGAGTGGTGAGAGTGGGCATCCCTGTCTTGTTCCTGTTCTTAGGGGAAATGGTTTTAGTTTTTGCCCATTGAGTATGATGTTTGCTGTGGGTTTATCATATATAGCTTTTATTATGTTGAGGTATGATCCTTCTATTCCCACCTTGTTGAGAGTTTTTATCAAGAAAGGGTGTTGGATTTTGTCAAATGCTTTTTCTGCATCTATTGATATGACTATGTGATTTTTATCTCTCAATTTGTTTATGTGATGTATCACATTTATTGATTTGCAGATATTGTACCATCCTTGCATTCCTGGGATAAATCCTACTTGGTCATGATGTATGATCTTTCTGATGTATTGCTGGAGCCGATTTGCTAGGATTTTGTTGAGGATTTTGGCATCTATGTTCATGAGGGATATTGGTCTGTAATTCTCTTTCATTGTGTTGTCTTTATCTGGTTTTGGTATTAGGGTGATGCTGGCTTCATAGAAGGAGCCTGGAAGTGTTCCTTCCTCTTGAAGTTTTTGGAATAGTCTGAGGAGGATAGGTTTTAGTTCTTCCTTGAAAGTTTGGTAAAACTCTCCTGTGAAGCCGTCTGGCCCCGGGCTTTTGTTTGCCGGAAGCTTTTTGATGACTGCTTCAATTTCTTCCATAGTTACTGGCCTGTTGAGCTGTTTAGATTCTTCCTGATTGAGTTTTGGAAGGTTGTATTTGTCTAGGAATATGTCCATTTCCTCCAGGTTGTCCAGTTTGTTGGAATAGAGTTGTTCGTAGTATTTTGTAACAATCCTTTGTATTTCGTCGGGGTCTGTTGTTATTTCACCTCTTTCATTTCTGATTTTGTTTATTTCTGTCCTCTCTCTTTGCTTCTTGGTGAGCCTGGCTAGAGGTTCATCAATCTTGTTTATCCTTTCAAAGAACCAGCTCTTGGTTTTGTTGATCTTTTGTATTGTTTCTTTGGTCTCTATGTCGTTTATCTCTGCTCTGATCTTTATTATTTCTTTCCTTCTGCTTACACTGGGCTTTTCTTGTTGCTCTCTCTCTAACTCTTTGAGTTGTTGGGTTAGGTAATTTATTACCATTGTTTCTTGTTTTTTGCAGTAGGCTTGTAGAGCTATGAACTTCCCTCTCAGGACTGCTTTCGCTGTGTCCCATAAATTTTGGATTGTTGTGTTTTCATTGTCGTTTGTTGCCATGATGTTTTTTATTTCTTCCTTGATGTCTTTGGTAACCCAGTCATGGTTTAATAGCATGCTGTTTAGTCTCCATGTGTTTGATTTCTTTGGGTTGTTTTTATTGTAGTTGATTTCCAGTTTTATGCCACTGTGATCTGAGAAGATACTTGATATGATTTCTATCTTCTTGAATTTGGAGAGACTTTGCCTATGTCCTAACATATGGTCTATCTTTGAAAATGACCCATGTGCACTTGAGAAGAATGTATATTCTGTGGCTTTGGGGTAAAATGTTCTGAAGATGTCGATTAATTCCATCTGGTCTAATGAGTCATTTAGGATTGATGTTTCTTTGCTGATTTTTTGTTTAGAGGATTTGTCCAATGGTGATAGTGGGGTATTGAAGTCTCATACTATGATTGTATTGCTGTCAATCTCTCCTTTGATATCTTCCAGGAGTTTTTTAATGTATCTTGGTGCTCCTGTATTGGGTGCATATATGTTTACCAGAGTTATTTCTTCTTGTTGGATTTCTCCCTTTAGTATTATGAAGTGTCCTTCATTATCTCTTGTTATGTCCTTCACTTTGAGATCTAATTTGTCAGATATAAGTATTGCTACCCCAGCTTTTTTTTCATTTCCATTCGCCTGGAAAACCTTTTTCCATCCCTTTACTCTCAGTCTGTATGCGTCCTTTTTTTTGAAGTGGGTTTCCTGTAGACAGCAGATATATGGGTTTTGTTTTCTTATCCAATCTGTTACCCTGTGTCTTTTGATTGGGGCATTCAATCCATTTACATTTAAAGTTATTATTGATAGGCACTTATTTGTCGCCATTTTTATTCTATACCCCTGTGTTCCTTCTTTGCTTCCTATTTCTTTTTTTTTTTTTTTTTTTTTTTTTACAGCAGACCCTTTAGCATTTCTTTCATTGCTGGTTTGGTGGTGATAAACTCCCTTAGCCCTTTTTTGTCTGTGAAGCTCCTGATTTCACCTTCAATTTTGATTGATAGCCTTGCTGGGTACAGTATTCTTGGATTGAGACCCTTCCTTTGCATGACTTTGTATATTTCATTCCATTCCCTTCTGGCCTGATGAGTTTCTGTTGAGAAATCAGTTGCTAGTCTGATGGGGGTTCCTTTGTATGTAACTGTCTGTCTCTCTCTGGCCGCTTTTAAGATTCTTACTTTGTCGTTGGTGTTTGCCAACTTAATTATAATGTGCCTTGGCGTCGGTCTTTTGGGGTTCATTTTGCTTGGAACTCTGTGAGCTTCTTGGATTTGTGTGGGTTTTTTTCTTCCCCATATCAGGGAAGTTTTCTGTTATTATTTCTTCTAACAGGTTTTCTATTCCTTGCTCCGTTTCCTTTCCTTCTGGTACCCCTATTATCCTGATGTTGTTTTGTTTTGTGTTGTCCCAAAGTTCCCTTAGGCTCTCCTCATGCTTTCTAATTTTTGTTTCTAGAAGCTGTTGTAATTGGGTATTTTTTTCCATCTTGTCTTCTAGCTCACTTATGCGGTCCTCTGCTTCTTCTAGTCTACTCTTGATGCTTTCTATTGAGTTCTTTACAGCAGCGATGTCATTTTTCATTTCTTCTTGGTTCTTCTTCATTTCCTCTTGGTTCTTACTCATATTGTCGAATTTGTCTTCCATCCTTTTCAGCCACCTTATGACCATTTCTCTGAATTCTTTCTCTGATAGGTTGCTTGCCTCTAATTCGTTTACTTCCTTTTCTGGTGATGCCTGCTTCTCTTTCCTATGGGGGCTATTTCTTTGTCTCCCCATGGTTTCTCTTCTCCGGATGTCTGGTTATATAGTTCTCTCTCTCCGGCGTTGATTTAAAGGTACAAAATACAACACAACCAGGCACAACACACAAGGCACTGAACAGAATTGTATTCACGATATTAATAACCTCCAATAAAGGTAACCACCAGAGAAAGACAAATTAGGGAATAGGAGTGGAAGAGGGAGAGTAAAAAGAAAGAACAACAACAAAAAAAAGAGTGTGAATCTGAACTTGGGAAAAGAGCAGGAAAAAAAGAAAAGAAAAAAAAGTAAGAGAGACAAGAACAATACTAAGAGAGAAAAGGGGAACAAACTATATATATAGGGAGTAGACTCCACTAGAACAACCACTAATCCCAGCAAATTCCAGCAACACGAGCCTGGAGATTAATACAAACTGCAACAACAACTAATATCAAGTGAGGCAAGGGAAAACAAAAGTAAAAAACAAACAAAAACAAAGCAGACAATAGAACCAAACAAACAAACAAAAAGAATAATCAAAACAATCTCATAAAAAAGCATAAAAATTCAATCTAATCAACATTCAAGCAAACAACAACAAAAGGCCAGAGAGAAAAATAATTTTTTTAAGGTAGCATAGAGAGAGGTATGTATGGATTTGGAGCAGGGGGTTGGGAATTAGATATATAAGTAGGGTGAAATTTTAGCAGAGGGTAAACTGAAAAAGTAGGGAAAATCTAAAGCCAGAAAGGGTTAAGATAAACAGGAGACCAAAAGGGGAAAGGTTAGGAGGAGAGTGATGGCAAAATGTTAGCGTTGAGATAGGGTAAGGGAAAGATGCAAATAGAATGTAGGACACTAATCCCAAAATAAAAGAAAGAGAAAATCAAATGACATTTAAAAAAAAAAGTAAAATAATAGTAATAATAATGCTGATTGAAAATAAAAATGTAATAATTAAAAAGGTGAAAATCGAGTGAGGAAAAAGAAAAAAATTTAGTTTCTTAAGTAAAAGATGCAAAAAATGAAAATAAAAAAATTAGAATAAAAAAATTTTAAAAAAAATTGAAAAAAGAATTAAAAATTAAAAAATAGGAAGACTAAAATGTGCAGTAGCGGCTGTCATTCACTTCCTCTATTATTCTGTTTGGTATGCCTGTTTCCCAGTCTTGGCAGTATTTCAGTTCAGCTTCGTTCCTCTGCTCCTCAGTGTTGTAAGCCAGTCCTGCTTTTTAAGCCGGCCGTGTCTTAATTTCTCGTATTTATTTTTGATTACACCAGAGACAATTAGCGTTTCAGCCCCTGGATGGCAGTGTTTCTGAATTGACTTCCGGGCCTCTCTAGATTTTTTTTTCCCCTCTATGGCACTCACTACCGGTTTGTGGAGGTGTGCACCTCAGAGCTTGTGGAGGTGTGCGCCTCAGAGCTGCCTCTCCGATGGTCACACCCAGCTCTGCTCCCCAGGTCTGGAAAAACAACTTCCCCCTGCAGTCTTTCAGGGTTTTTCCACCTGGGTTTTCCTATGTATTGGGCTTAGTAATCAGAATCGGAAAGAGCCCAAGTGTGCGGACAGAGGGTCTGTGCGCCAGACTAAGGAACCTGCACTCCTTTGAAAATTCTTAGTCTGATCCTCCTCGTCAGATTAAAATGAGTTGCTTTTAAGAGGTCACTTCTGTTAGCAGCTCAGAGGACCCCCTTCCACATTCACGGATCACGGCAGCTCCAACTGCCGCCGATTTTTCTAGGCACAGACCTCCCAGTTCCTGCCGGTCCTACGGCTCGCGCGCTTCCCTCCCACCGTGGGGATTAGAAACCACACCTTATTTCAGGCAAAATCTGACCTTTCCGTGGTGCAGTGAAGAGTTCCTTTGAATCCGAATGTTTGCGCCGATAGGGGACCAGTGTTCTGGTGCTCGCAGCTGTTCAGTGTTTGCAATTGTCGCGGAAAGTCAGGTTTCCAATAAAATCCTCCTTTCCTTGCAAGATGGCGAGGCGCCCGGTGAGCCCGCAGCTTCGGGAGGAGACCCAGCCCCTGTGGGTGCTGCACGGTCAGGGGAACCCTGGCCAGCACTCCCCCGCCTTCTCCTGGAGTTTAGCTGTCCCTTGGCTTGCCAAGATACACTCCCCCTGCAAACCTCTGCTGCTCCTACTCTCCGCCCCAGGACCAGACTCCAAACACGACTCTATTCCGTCGCCATTTTTTCTCTCCAATTTTTATTGATTTTGATTTGCCAACAGATTTTTATAGAATTCAGGTATTTCTTAGAGTCTTGAAAATTTAAATACTAGCAGCCGCTTGCACAAGATTCATGCAATAGACCTTCATTCACCCTGCTGCCTGCACCAGTTTTCTGCAGGCCACCGGGACGCAGGCCTTGGCTGTGCCACCCGCCTTCTGCCTCTTTCAGGGTCGGGGCTTGCCCTGGTGCCGCTGCCTTGGGCTCTGCTGCACCCCAGCGTCCGAAGCGTCCTCTAGGATCGTAGGAGCCGACCCCCAGTGGTTGCCTGCATCCATGCAGGCTCCCCGCTGGTGCCCAAGGCCAGGAAAGTCTCCTGCCCAAGGGCCCCCTGTCTTCCCCGGCCTTGGGCTGCCCAAGCGGGCCAAGCGTCCCTGCTACAGATCGTAGGAGCCGACCCCCTGGTCATTGCCTGCGATCAGTGCAGGTTCCCCGCTGGTGCCCAAGGCGGGAAAGCCTCCGCCCCGAGGCTTTCCCGGCCTTGGGCTCCGCCGCACCTCAACGTTCCTTTGACAGTTTCCTGGTGGGCGTGGCTTTGTGGGTGTAGCAAAGGTACGGTCAATTTGCATATTACTCTATTATTAGGTAGCATATGACCTGTTTAGAAATCTATAATTTACAGCAAACCACTCCTTCTCATGAATTTTATAAAAGATGTAATTTATTTGAAACTGTACTAGAGTAAAACAATGATTCTATAAATGACAAAACATAAGGTAGCATTGTTATAGATTTTTTAATAAAGTACTTGAGGAAAACTTTGCTTTTTAATGATTATTGTACAATGACATAGAGAATAACATATAGTCCATATATTTTTTTAGACTTAATATGTAACTTCAATTAATATCTATAATTTTAAAACTTTGACCATGGATTATCAGAAGTGCATGTTGAACATTAGAAACAATTCATAACCTTCCAGTGTGTGGACCACAGAGACCTGGAGTGTTACTGCCGAACGGCCTCACAGGGAACCACTGCTCTTGGCTGCTTAGTGTACTGACAGGACACGTGCTACCCTGGGAGTTCCCTGTTTAAATCTGGCTTTCAAATTTTGCAATTTTTTTCTTAGTGCAGGTTGAAATTTTTATAACATCCATTTTAATAAAAAATAAATGTATATAAATAGAACATAGATGTTAGTATTTTTATTATTAATATCATTATTATTACTTTATTGTTATTTTAAGTATGTTAACGTTTAATTACTTTTTGTTGTTAATCCTCACCTGAGGATATTTTCCCATTAATTTTTAGAAAGAGCGGAAAGGAGGGGGGGGAAAGAGAAAGAGAGAAACATCGATGTGAGAGAAACACATTGATTGGTTGCCTCCTGTATGCTCCCCAACCAGGGCTGGGGATCGAGCCTGCAACCCAGGTAATGCTCTTGACTGGAATTAAGCCTACAATCCAGGTATATGCCTTTGACTGGAATCGTAGTCGGGACCCTTCATTCGGCTGGCCAAAGCTCTATCCACTGGGCCAAACCGACTAGGGCTAGTCCTAATGACTTTTAAAAAATTTTTTTCATAAAGACAGGGATTAAATTGTTGAGGTATTTCAGGGCCCATTGGAATAAATTAGTCATTTTTCGTTCAACTATAACATTTCTTACAATTTAAACTTTGGAAAGATTGTTAATTAAATATTATGACATAAATTTTGTAAAACTAGGTAAGGCTGGGTAAAAATAGTGTTAGTATTAAATATTTTGTCCAAACTATAAGATTTTGTTTAATTTAGAAGTATTTAATTTTTTAGGCCCATAAAAGATTACATCCTAATAATGCCATATGGAGGGAGAAAATGCACAGCACATAATACAAAGATGTATATGTATCATACAAATACCATATACTTACAGATTATATACATAATTAAAGAGTAACTCGCCTTTTTTGCTTAAATATGTATTTTCATATTTTTTTAATCCTCACCAGGAGTGAGAATATTTTTTCCATTGATTTTTAGAGAGTGGAAGGGAGGAGTGAGGACGGCAGAGAGAGAGAGAGAAAGAGGCAGGAGAGAGGGAAACATCGATGTGACAGAGACACATCTATTGGTTGCCTCCCACATGTGCCCTGACTGGAGATGGTATTGGACCTGCAAATCAGGTAAGTGCCCTTGACCGTGAATCAAACCCACAACCCTCTGGTGCATAGGACAATGCTCTAATCACTGACCAATGCCAGCCAGGGATGTATGTCCATATTTTATACTTTTTATTTAAAGTAATTTAATATATGAGAATTTTTAGTATTTGGAAGTCCAAATTTTCAATGATAATGAAATATTAACCAACCATTATTGCCTACATGGACTTGTATTAATATATATTTTTTATTTTAATGGCCATTTTAAGATAAGATTTCAAGTAAAACCATCTTTTTTTCTGTAAAATGCTTGCCAGTAATAGGATTCCTATCAGGAGTATTATTGAGAGCTGGGGTCTGGGAGTTTCTGACCTTGGAGGCACAATTTCCCATGTAAATTGTAGTGGGGGGGGGGGTGTTTGAACATTGGCAGTCTGAGCAAATTCTCTAGGGAGGTTATGTAGTGGGTCAAAGTGTGCTGCTTATGGGTTGAACTCTTTGAGGCTCTCAGCCATTGAGTGGCATTCAACCCTATTACATACCTCAGTTTCTCTCCCCGGCTGTCTAATACAGCCCTGAGGACTCGGTGTGGTAGGTGACCAACCTTTATATGCGTGTCCCCGGATGAGTCAATTTCTTAATTACAGTTGTGTTGGAGGTTCCCTGTGGGGCCCCTACAAGTCATGAGGAATGACCTCTGACACCTCCACAAAGATTTTTAGTCCCCTAAGAGCACTAGAGATTCAGGCTGGAGGGAGGACATGCCCCTTATCTTTGGAGCTGAACTAGTTCAGCTCTCATTTATACAGCAAAGGCATTTGCTCAAACTCTCAGAAAACAATTCAAATCGAAAAGCCAAATTTAAAAACCAGCCACCCATTTTTCCTCCTGTCTCACCTTATAGCCTGGGTTCTGTCAACCCTTAACCTTGTCAGGTTACTATGTGGCCCGTTTTCATCCACAGAGTGAAACAAAGGAAGGGATTAAATAGAAGAGACAAGATCAAGGGGCCCTTGGAGACAGGTTCAGGGGCTAGCCTGGATGGGCTGCCACTGCCCACTGCTCCCCTGGTTGCAGGTCTCGAAGGGACTTTTAGAGCTTAGGAGAAACAAAGTAAAAATAGGAAATGAGAGAAGGGAACACACAGAAGTGAGGAACAACACACACCTTTGTCTTAAGGATTTTACCTGTTTTATTTATTTGGGTTTTTAAATACATTTTTATTGATTTCAGAGAGACAAAAACACAGGGGAAAAGAGAGAAACATCGATGTGAGAGGTATATCAATCACTTACCTCTTGTTGAACCCACAAGAGGGTTCAACCTGGGCATGTATCCAGACCTGGAATTGAACACGTGACCTTTTGATGCAATGGGATGATGCTCAACCAAGTTAGTCACAATGGGTAGGGCAAAGGTTTTACCTCTTTTTTGTTATTTTGTTTTGTTTTGTTTTTTAATCCTTACACAAGGATATTTTTTCATTGCTTTTTAGAGAGAATGGAAGAAAGAGGGAACGACAGAGAGAAATATCCATGTGAGAGAAACACATTGATTGGTTGCCTCCTGCACAACCCCAACCAGGGCCCAGGCCAGGGAGAAGCCTGCAACTGAGGTACGTGCCCTTGACCGGGATCGAACCCGGGACCCTTTGGTCTGCAAGCTGATTTTCTAGCCAAACTGACCAGGGCAAGGTTTTACCTGGTTTTTCAAGGTGACAATTTTAGGGGAGGTCTCAATGAAGTATTTCAATAGAATATTTATTAACGCCTCATGTGTCCTTTGACATGCTGATGCATTACAAAGAGCAGAAACAGTGATCAGGGTCATTCTCTGATCAGTTTCACCTTTTAAAATGTCACTGGAAAGGGACTTGAACCAAGGGGGATCGGCCCAAACACGGTCTGGAATGTGTAACCCATTGGCTCCTAAGCATCCTAGGTCAGGGAAGATACATTCTTGTGATTTATTAGTTGTGCCTATAAATTACTAGGCCCTGTTAGAGTCTCAGATTCCCCATTCCCCTTGCCAAGGACTTTTCCTAGCTTTTTCATAACCTGCCACAACTCTATACACTTGGGGACTCTTATTAGTGTTGAATTCAACGCAATGACCATCAGTGGACAGAGACTAGATGCCAGAGCCATAATCAGGACCCCAGACACACACCCTGGACTCCAGAACCTGGACCCTACAGAGGACCACAAACCAAAACCTGGACCCCCGGCCCTGGGATTCAAACTCGAAGCGATTCCCCTGACTCCAGCATACTATGCAGCACAAAATCCAGAAACCGGATGCCAGAGACTGACAGCAGATTCTTAAAACCAGATTCCATACACCAGAATCTGAATCTATAGATAGCTGCACTCGGACCCCACACAAGAACCCAGGACACAAAGCCACACACAAAGAGACCCAAAACTCCAGATACACACCCAAATACATATTTGACCCAAAACCACAGACCCTGGACATATAGCAGGGATCTATGACTAAGACGCCACAGCCACAATCTGGCGTTGGAGACAGACACCAGACCTCAGTTGCCAGATGCCAGATGCATGAACTGAACCAGATCCTCACATTGCACACAAACCCGTGAATCAATAAAGAGAAATCCTGTCACTCTAAGTCCAAGCAGCTAGTTTCACAAATACTTTTTTTTCATGCCAATGTCAATGTATAAGAGAAAAAATAATTTCAGAACTTCAAAATCCTACCAAACCCTGCAGTGTCACACACATAAGGCTAACAGAATGAAAAAGTAATAATAATGCTTACCTTTACTGGCAGGTGTCCATGATCTCTCGGCTGCAGCAGTGTGATAAGTTAGCCGTGTCCCAGCCGATAATTTAACAAGGCTGGCTCTTCAAAACCGTGGGAGATTTAAAAAGTAATTATTTGCCTCATACCTTGTAAATTCTAACAGCTGGGCTAATAACCAAATTAACATGATCAAATTAAGAGATGTACTACATTTAATACATGCACAAGGAAAACTCACGTACAAATGAATGCCAAAGACAAGAAGGAAATGTTAGGAACTGGAAATGTTGGAAAATGGGGAACCAGGGTCTTAGATTGTGGAGGTGAAATGGGTGATATTTAGGAAAAGTGCAGGATAAATGGAATGTTAATTTTTGTTAGGTAATCTCAAAAACTATAGGATTGGAAGAAGGGGTAAGATATGAATATCAAGAAACTCCTGGTAGCCTGGACAGTGTGACTCAGTGGTTGAGCATTGACCCATGAACCAGGAAGACATGTTCGATTCTGTCAGGGCACATGCACAGATTGTGGGCTCGATCCCAACAGTAGGGGGCATGCAGGAGGCAGCTGATCCATGATTGTCTCTCATAATTGATGTTTCTCTCTCTCTCTCTCTCCCCCCCTCCCTTCCTCTCTGAAATCAATAAAAATATATTTGAAAATAATAAAGGAAACATCTGAAAAAGCAAATGAATGAATAAAAGCTACCCCAACCAGATAGGATAATGTATTGTGTTATAATGCTACAGTAATTTAAAAAGTTGGGTAATGTCCTATGAATAGAAAAGTTGGTGGAACAGAATACAAAGTCCAGTAATAAACTAAAATACATATGGAAGTTTGGTATAATAAAAACATCTCCTTAGACCAGTGGGAAAAATATGCATTATATAATAAACTAGGTGCCTGGTGCACTAAATTCGTGCACTGGGGAGGGGTCCCTCAGTCCAGCCTGCCCCCTCTCACATACTGGGAGCCCTCAGGGGATGTCCTACTGATGGCTTAGGCCTGCTCCCCATTGGGAGCGGACCTAAGCCGCAGTCTGGCCTCCCTTTGCGGGAGGCGACCGGGCTGATCAGGGGAAGGCGCCAGCCCCATCACCCCCTGCTGCAGCCACTGCCAGTCACCGCAGCCGCCAAGGTATTTTCATCAACACAGACTCCAGTCCCTTCACCATGAAAAAATGACAACTTTCTTTAGGCATTTTCAAGATGTGTCTTTCATAGGATATGACATTTCTTTCTTTCTTTTTCTTTTTATCCTCACCAAAGGATATGTTTCCATTGATTTTTTTTCCCCTTTCCTTTCCGATCGCAGGCTCGGCCCCTTCCCAAGCCTAATGCCTCCGCCCAATGGCCGGCTGGGAGTGACCTGGGTGCCGAGGAGGTTCCCGGGACCCAGGTATGTATGCAAATTAACCGCCATCTTTGTTGGGTTAATTTGCATACTCACTCTGATTGCCTGTGGGCATAGCGCAGGTACGGTCAATTTACATGTTTCTCTATTATTAGGTAAGATGGTGTTGGAACAACTGAATGGGAAAAAATATTGAACCAAAAAACAATTCATTTCACTCATAACTAGTATAAAATCTGAAAGCTAACGAAAACATAAAGGTACAAAGATATCAAAGTGAAAGAATGGAAAAAGATATATATTAAGCAAACATAAACCAAATAAAAATTATATAACACAGGAGACTTAAAGGCAAAAAAGCATCACTGTAAATAAAGAGCACTTCATATCAATAACTTCATTTTAACAGGAAAATCCACATTCGCAAGCACTTCATCACATGAAATCAAAGTACACAGAACCGAGCTACAAGGGAAACTAGACAATTTTATCATCATAACTAGGGGCCCAGTGCACGAATTCGTGCACCTTGAAAGGAACTGTGGGCTGTGAGGCCCATCCTCTGTGCCCCCACCCGGCCACTCCCACCACAGCCCCCCAGTCCCCTCTCTGCCAGCAGCCCCACTTCTGCGGCCACCGCTCCCACACGCTGACAGCACCGTCCCACTTGCATCCGCTGACAGCGTGGAGCCACTGGGGCCGGCGCCAGCAGTGGGTGCTAGCGGGCCAGCACCGGCAGCAGGTGGGAGAGGCGGCTGAGGCCCCGATCGCCCCTCAGGAGCAGGGGAAGGTGGAGAAGCCCTCAGGGGTGATCAGGGCGGGCAGCTGCCACTCGCACCTGCTGATGGTGCCACGTGATCGGGACTGGCACCGGGCACCAGCAGCAGATGCGAGCGGCAGCTCTGGCACTGGCAGTGGGTCCGAGCGGCAGCTCCGGCAGCAGGTGGACTGCAGTACATGGGATCAAAGAATTTTCAGTAACCACCAGAGGCTCGCCTCAATGACAGCAACCGGTGCCCCACCTTGGTCTGGCACCCCCCGCTCACCTGCTCCACCATCCCACAGCAGCCAATGCCCACCATGTTCTGCACATGCCCCCTGGTGGTCAGCACATGTCATAGCAACCAGTTGTTTGGTTGTTCCACCATTCAGTCTATTTGCATATTAGCCTTTTATTATATAGGATAAATTTATAATCATAATACATCTAACACACCTCTCTCATTCAGAGACAGAGCATAACTCTTTCAGAACCAATAGCCTCCCACAAATAATTCAGTAAAGATGTAAAAAACTTCAACAATCTGAGCAGCAAACTGTAGTCAATGTTCAGAGAACCCACTGTACCCAACAACCTTTCCTGCTGAAAGGCACAAAGGTGTTATTCCCAAGTTGCACACGAGATGGCAGCAGAGAAGCACACTTCAATTATAGTTTATGTGACCATGCAGTACCATAAAGCAAGTTTCAACAAACTTCAAAGAACTGAAATCATATACATTATGTTTCTTGTTGTCATTGCAGTTAATCTAGAAATCAGGAACAGAAGGCACCTAGAAACTCCTTATATTTAAAAGTTATGAGTCCCGGGTCCAGGCGAGGCCTCGCGCCCCTGGGACCGGGTGAGGCCGAGCGCCCCCGGGTCCGGGAGAGGCTGGATCCCGGTCCAGGTGAGGCCGCGTGCACCTGGGTCTGGGTGAGGCCACGCACCCCTGGGTCCGGGTGAGGCCACGTGCCCCAGGGCCCGAATGATGCTGGGTCCCGGGTCTGGGTGAAGCCACGCGCCCCTGAGTCCGGGTGAGGCCGCACCCCTGGGTCCGGGCGAGACCAAACCAAATGGAGTGGGACCTGCATTACCACCATTTGTCCACCATCCAGAACTGAAAAGTCAGTGCTGACATGTACACATAAGGAACTGGTGGACATTGAAATTGGGTCTCAAAAGAACTGTTGGTCCAGAATGAAACTTACTACAGACTGATTCATTTGCCTGTCAGCATAACTATTATTGCTCGTTTCACATTCGGTTCTTATAAGTATATTTCTAGTAACACATGATCTCACTCATCTAGGGGAAATGATGAACAACATAGACTGATGAAACCCAGAAACAAGGAGGCATCGATCGGACTGTCGGGCCTCAGAGGGAGGGTAGGGGAGGGTGGTGTAGGGGGGAGAAATCAACCAAAGGACTTGTGTGCATGCATACGAGCCTAACCAATGGTTAAGGACAACAGGGGGGTGGGGGCATCCGTGGGGAGGGGTGTGGGATGGGAATGGGGGGATGAGGACAAATATGTGACACCTTATTCAATAAAGAAATTAAAAAATAAGAATAATAATAATAAATAAATAAATAAAAGTTATGAAATACACTTCTAAATAACCCCAAAATACATCACAATTTAAGTTAGAAAATAATTTGAACTGAATGATAATAGTACATACCAAAACTTAAGATGAAAAAAATGTGCACTCATATATGCACATATTAGGAATAAAAGCTGAAAATTTGCATGTTTTGCATCCGTATCAGGAACCTAGCCTGTCGGGTATAGCTCAGTGGTTGAGCGTTGACCTGTGAACCAGGAGGTCATGGTTTGATTCCAGGGCACATGCCAGGGTTGTGGGCTCCCTCCCCAGTTGGGGGTGAAGTATGGTAGCAACCATACTTAGGTAAAAACTGTTGTTTGAATTTTAACCCTGCTATTCTGGCTTCTATACACACTTGCTTGCTTGGTCAATAGGGTGGTTACCTCAGCTTCCAGACTGAGACCTGGAGACACACAGAGGTAATTTTCCTGTGCCTGTGGACCAGGACTACAGGAGATTGATTCCCACTGACTCAGTAGCTCCAGGAGTAGAAACTGTAGATAACCTT